>QWTY01031301.1:0-28859 GCA_008033365.1 Pseudorectes ferrugineus
TTTCATACCTCAGAACAATCATCACAAGAAACAGAAAAGCTCCTTCCAAATTAAGGATGTTGCAACTCCAAGTTACTAAGGGGAAAACTACTTATCCTCAGTCCCCAAAACAGTTTTACTTGAGGTGAGAGGGGAAGAACAAGCAGAGAGAAAAGGGAAGAGAAATTTGTTGCTGAGTTTTTGAAAGATAACACATCCATTGGATTTCAGTTGAAATATTTCAGTGCACAATTTCTCAAATCACTTTCAAAAAAAAAAAGAAAAAAAAACGAAAAAGAAAACCCACAACTAGTCAGAACCAGACCCTGTGAGCAACACCTCGCTATTGACTTCCAAGACTCCACTCAGCTGACTTTCTTGATCCCACAACCTGTATCAAACCCACACACACACCACATACACATTCCCCCCTTCCCTTAGGATTGTATACTCACACTGGATTTCTTCCTGCCAAAGACATCTGCATCCTTCTTCTGTTAAAGTTTAACAAAACAAAGCCACCTTTTACTGGTTCCACTGAGGAAATGTCAAGTTCTAAAGTTACAGAGACCTCTAGAATGTGACAGGTCTCACAGCAAAAAAATACTCCCTACAAGCAGTTGCCTGCTGATAGGGGAGGAACAGTTTAACCAGAAGCAACATCTCTGTGCAACCTCGGTTGCACACACAATGAAATTATGAGAAGTTTGGGCTCTGGAATAAGAGCTCTGAAAGACATTTCATTCAGGCTAGCACATGCCAGTAGGTTTTGGTTCAATAAACCAAGTACTGTACAGGGATGATGCATATCATCTTGTTTTCCATGCCAGAAATATAATATCAAATTTTAAAAAATAAACATTATTTCACAGAGGCCACAAAAAGCAGCATCCTTTTTATAAAAGTAGAAAGTCTCCAGACATCCTTTATATTCTTTCCATGAGCATTGCTTAATAAATGTTGCAACCCTGAAGCTTTTAAATGTAGTAGTGATGATATCATCATTTTAAAGGCACTTTAACAGAACATTAGGAGAAACAATTTCTTTTCTCAAAATCAAAATAACAGTAACCAAATTGATTAAAAGTGGTTTATACTAAAAATATTCACAATATCCACATTCACAGGCTTCTTTAGGTAAGAGTAGCAAACAGTATACAGAATTCTGAAATGACAAAAGAGCCTCCATGAACTAATGTGGCACAATAAACATTTCATTTAAGTTTCAAGAGATACATGCTAGGAAAGCACAATTTTTATATTACAGTGAGTAAGAATAAATACTAAATAATAAATATTTGGAAGAATATAGTATTTCCACCAATTGTACTTAAAAGCTCAAAAATGTTTTCAATTCCATGCATAGAGCTGCTCTGAAAGCCACATTGAATATATTGCCTTTGTTTGTTTAGGTTATGCACAAATAAATATTGGGATGACAGTTAAAGACACATCCTTGAAGTAGTCTACCCAATAAATTTGGAAAGAGAAAGAAGAGGAGGAGGAATAAAAAATCTAGCTGTATAAGATTCTCTTTGTTGCCTGCTTGTTAAGGAATCCTTCTGGCACAACTGAGGGGATTATGAATTCACATGTGAATTTATCCCCTATTAAACTTTTAGTGAAAGGGTCAGTTAGCAGGAATGATAAAGCTCAAGCACACCAGTCACATGCTGGCAGAGCATCTGTGACTGGCTCTACTCAGGCATATCACTGGTTTATAGCTTTAGCATCGAGAGGAAGCTACGGGGGCGGGCAGAAAACAGCCCACTTCTGAAAAGATTGGAAATAGTGCAAAGTACAGATTCACACAAGACAAAGGCAGTGTGACTTTGTGACTTCAGGTCACACCTTTTTACCTTTTTTTTAAGAGAGCACTAAGGAGGACAGGGCAGGTTAAAATCTCCCATCTCACTGGCAAGGGTTCTCACCATCTCTTAAGACTTCTGTAGCACTTCAGCCACTCAGCTCTTCCTCTTTTCCACCCCAACTCCTTTTGCTGGGCTACCTTAGCTTCCAAGCAGCACTCCTAATCCTACACATACCACTGCTATACAGGTGGGAGTTAAAAATATACAGCAACTGTGCCGATGCTGAAGCCCAGTCCAAAGTTACATTTACACATCACCTCAGTATCTTATACTTTCCTTTTAAAATTTATACTTTCATTGCAATTATGCAATGTAATGCAGAGGACAATCCTGTTTGCACCTTCCTATGGTTGTGTTATTTCTGCAAGAGATTTGGTTCAAGCTTTTGGGGTAAAGAAAAAGTAAAAGCGCAATGGCCAGCAACAATACAGCACCTACAGCCATGACGCAAGACTCACCTTTCTTATGACAGAGGTTCCGTGGAGCCAGTCTGCGCATTCTCACCAGCCACCACGTCCACTGGCCACGTGCCCTGTGACCTAACTTGTCTTCTCAGGCTCTTCTTCAAAACTGTTGGGGATTGAGCATTCTCTAAAGAGTCAAAGGAATCTGACCTTTCACTAATACTCCCCAGCTGCACCCAGCTCACACACGGTGTCTGAGCACACACCTTGGCCTCTAAGCTGTTCCAGGGCCCCTGTGACAGGCCTGCAGGCTGGCTGAGCCCGGCACAGGGAGGGATGTGCCTGCTGGTGCAGCTCTGTCCTCAGGACCACGTCGGGAAACACCTGCTCCCTTCCCCACCGTGTGACTCAAAGAACCCAGGAGCACACTCCTCATTTGCCTGCACTTGCAGGACCTAATGGGTGCAATATTTTATGTTGAGACTTTTGAAATCTTGTTATTTTAGGAGTCAGTGGTAATAAGGCAGACACATTACTTGGCAATCAATTTTAAATGTCCTACTAGTGAATTCTTTTGCATTATTTGACACAAATAAAAAGATAATAATAAAACCCTGACCTTCTGAAAACTTTTACCAGGCTTGGAAGGAAGCACATTGTAAAATAGCCCTCTAGATATATTGTATAGAAAAGTGAAGATTTCCAGAAATTCTGAAATAATACTTCATTTGCCCATAAAGATAATGTGAAACTATTTTTCACAGTTATCCACAAAAGCTAGATAGTGAAAACTGGATCATATATATTGAAATTGCTTTGAGGTAAAAGAGAACAACTAGTTTGGATGAAACGTGCCTTCTGCTCACTTCCCACCCCAAGTAACCCAGTTTTCTATAGTTATACATTTGCTTTTCCTGCCCATTGTGGTTTGATCAAGAATATCCCTAAAATACACTTCTTTATGCTACTGGGTCAGTTTCAGTCTGCAGCACAATTTACATAGCATCTATTTCTATTTCCTGCAAGGATGAATAGCCCAGCACTTCTGCCAAACATTTGTCTATGTAAGTTTAGACTTCACTTTTGTGCCATTTTTAGCCATCATTGAAATTGCTTCCACTGTTAATGGAAAGAAAAAATGAACTCAGTTTCAACCAAACTGGTTATTAATTTATTTAGTTAACTTTTTTTTCATATTAAAAAGGAAAAGTTTTTCTCATGTTTGAAGGAACAGGCTTACTTAGTCATATTTTTCTCAACTCTTGTTTTTAATCTCTTCCAAAGGGTCGATTTGACTGTGCTGTTGACGCATATGCAATTCCATATGATGCAATTGCATTGCACAGCTTAACATATGAAAACAACCAAAGATCAGAACATTTAGCACCTGCAAAATAATCTTCAATTACTGTCTTTAGCCAGATAATAAACTAAGTAAATGACAGCCATGTGCCATGCTAATAAACTAACACAAGAGGACTGAAAAATGTGAAACCAATTTTTAAAAAGAAGTGGTGATTTAGAATAGTTTTAGGCTCTGTAAGATGGGACTCTTTTATATTACTTTAAAGGACAGTGTGCAATCTGTAAGACAATGAAATTTTGCATCAACTAATCATCAGATGATGTTTTTGTATCATAATGAGGATACAACTCAAAAGTGCCTTCACCATTCCCAGGCACTGCTCAACTGCTGTCTTTTTCACCCACACAAAAAGAAAGTGAATAGCCATTGAAATAATTTAAATATCTTCTTTTATAAAATATAAATAAATAAAGCAAGCTTGCTATTATACAGTTTGGAGAACTTTTGTTGTCAGGATTTGTCTTTTTTTTTAATATTTAGAAAGAAGAGTACAATGAAGAAAAGCAAGTGGGTTTGCCATCAAAAGCATTCATTGCTCTGACACACAAACACCTGTCAGTGGAAAAAGTCTTCAACTTCTTCACTTCTCTTTACTATGAAGCAAATGCGCATGGAGCTTTCAGACTATTTTCCTCCAGTGTTTTGAAGTACCTTTCAGTTCACATGAAGGCTAACAATTGCAAAGAAGCAGAGGCGAAGGAAAAACTGGCACAACGGGAAGAC
The DNA here is from genome assembly GCA_008033365.1 of Pseudorectes ferrugineus. Classification (NCBI taxonomy): domain Eukaryota; kingdom Metazoa; phylum Chordata; class Aves; order Passeriformes; genus Pseudorectes; species Pseudorectes ferrugineus. The sequence goes on from QWTY01031301.1 coordinate 4,344, forward strand.
TGAGGAGTAGTGAAAGCCTCCTGCTTATAGCTATTCTTTTGTTGAACACGCTTATAGCACACCCATTTTAAGTACAGCCAAAATGATATACAAAAAAAAAAAAACCAGGAAAAATATTTCAAAAGTTTAATTCCTAATGTAAATTTCTTCCCCTGCAAATATTTTCTTCCAAGTGAGATTTACACATTAACCACAGAAAACATGAAATATTTAATGAGCAACAGTAATAGAACATAATTTATATAAATTTACAATTTACATGCAGGGTTTTTTGCATTTATATAGTAATCCCTAATCACCTTATTCAGTGTGTAACTGCAAAATAACTATAGCAGACTAAGTCAGTTTCACAGCTAACATAACTACTGAAACAAGAACCAACACTGTTAGAAAGTGTATGGAAAATGTAACAATTATTTTGAAATTACTGTTGCCCATGGCCACATAAATGGAATTAAGCTTGCTAATTTTGTAAGAAAAAAATCCCAAAATATCTGTATCTTTCACTGACATAGATTAAAATCTTTACAAATTTCACATTAAAGAGAAGAAGAAAACTCGCAGAAGCATCAAGCCAGCAAGCTCGTAACGGCAAAGCCTATCCTTCTTGTGGATTAGTAAACCCTCACTTACATCTGATAAAGTAGTTCTTCCTCCAACTCTCAGTGCTTAGCCTCCCCTATCAATCCAGGGATACCTTTTCTCTGAAACAATTACACTTGAGGAGTTTTGAACTTCTGGTTCAGACTAATCCATTTAACTACAGAAGCACCTTTCAAGCTTCCATTTGACACAAGTCCATCGTTCATCATTTGCTGGTGCATATGCTTTTTGCTGACAGAGCTCCATTACTAGAAAAAGCTCAGTAAGTAAAGCTGATTTGAAACAACTATATATTATAGATAGCCTGCATGAGACACGCTGATTTTGAATCTAGAAAATCACCACATAAAAAAGGAAAGGGGGGAGGGGTGGCTGAAAAGAACTACTTAATTATTAATATACTTTCACTTCTTACCAACTGCTGCAATGTGATTTATTAGCGTTAATTTGCAATTTACTTGGGGCATGGGAAGAGAAATTTAACTCTATATAGCAAGTACATAACATGCTTTGGAATTCTTGGACCAGAAATGTTTTTGTCTTTGATTAATAGTAAAACACTGCACCAATGCTATCATAGATCCCTACCAACTTTAGCATGTTGTAAGATCATCAAGCTGGAAATCAATATGCTGAACCATACATTCTGCAGCACAAGCAAGAACATATCTGATTCTATTTCTTGACCAGTGACATAATTCAGGTAACATTAACAAGGCATTTCTGTTGTATATTTGGCAATAGTAAGTGATTTACCAACATGCATTAAGGTTCAGCATTTGGTGTGGTTTAGTATTTCAGCCTATATTTTACAAATGCAAGTATAGGGCAAAGAGGGGTTAAGTAATGTACTCAATGTTCACATTTCCTTATTCATCACTTTGGCTAATAAACCTTATGGCTACTGGGGGTGGGTATAAGAAGGTTTCACCAGTTTGTCTGTGCTCACTCAACCATCAGATTTTTTTTTTTTTTGAGAGAGAGAGTCAAACCATAAAAAAATAATAAACTAAAAAATAGGGAGTATGGTAACAAAGTAAAGGGTCTATCAATGAAGTACAATTAGCCTTCACAAAGTTCCTTTTAGGCTCTATGAAAAAAAAGCACTTCCATGAAACCAAGAGGGTACTGAATGTCAAGTAATAGTTATATCCCTGCTTTTTGAAGTGCCTTGTTTTGAAAATGGATAGAGATTCACCTCCCCTAACATTCAGAAATATTAGGCCAATCTTTTGGGGGAAGAGTGAGACAGAAAAGAAAGAGAAAAGAAGCAGCAGAAATAATAACAGATTTTAGGATCTATCTTTAAGGTATAGCCAGATAAGGCCTTTTCCAGCAACCAGTATTCTTTTCTCTTCACTGACTGGAATGGAAAAAGTTAGAAATGGGAACAGAGATGCAGAGTTTGTTGTATCCTTGAACAAGAATTAAGTTCTATGCTTCAGTTTGAGAGAATGGGACTTGTAAGTCCTACCTAGATTACAAATTTTTGTACATTGTAGAGAAAATTGTTTTCTTTTCAGTTTGTAAGCACAGTACAAAGAGCAACACATGGAAGTAACAGTCAGAAAACATCATTGGGATAAAAACTGGTATCTTGATAGTCCATGACTTCTTAGACATTTGACTTCTTTGTTCCAACAGATTTGTTTGTGACACCAGTTACGTTAATCAACAGGAAGTATTCAAGCTGCTTATGATGAGTTCCTTATGTAGACATTGTGAATACTTCTCCCAGAAGACTGCATAGGAAGCCAAGACTGGAGCCTGGCGTGCTCTTTGCCCTCTTCAGCCTAGATGTTAAAGAAGCTACCTCAGACTGCTTCACATGTCATACAAGCAGCACAAACATGCCTGAGACATCTCAGTTTGCAAAAAAACAGGGCAAATTTCTCTGATTTTACAGTTTGCTTAATACAGCACAATAGCAAAGCTGGAACATTCTTGAATACCTTAAGGAAATTCACATTTATGCATACAAAAACAATCTCCAAATTCAGGACAAGAAATTTGTCTCATTACCTCCTTAACTCCTATACTGGAACTCCTGGTAACCATGCTCAATTTCAGAGTATTAAGTACAAAATAAAATGAGAGTCCCGTTCCACCCATTTTTTTCCCTGTTATCACCTAAGGAAATGAGGAGACAGGGAAAGCACAATGTGCACTTTACTGATGCGCTTTTTAATAGCTAATGTGATAACCTAACTTAACTAAAACAACGTAACTATCTGCAATTGTGAGGAAATATAATCCTCTTCTCCTCTATTCCCCCTACCAAACCACAAACACAATCTTCCTGTTTAAAGAGAACAGCTGGTCCACTGACACATGGAAAATGGTGTCTACTGATTTACAGGTATCTCATTTAGAATTATTCAAATTTTTTAGTATATTTTAATGAGAGGTAGAAAGCATATAAGCTGCAGATGGAAAAAAAAAATCAACAGGAGTGGACAGCAACAAAAATCTAAATAGAGCTCAGATGATCAGACTAAAACAGGAACAGGCAGTAACATTTCTGAGGCAATTAGAAGGGAAAACACTCCCCTTCAACAGGGACAAAACCAGTGTTTTCTGAAGCCACAGTGATTGCCCAATTATCCCTCCCTTCTCCTCTGTTTGAGCATCAATTTCAGACTAGTACACGAAAACTAGGTTAACATGATCTGAGGAAGCTTAAGAAGAGTTTTAAATGCTCACTTCTATAAATCTTTATTTTAGTGAGCGTGAAATGTAAGCAAGATTATAGCTGCTACCAAAGTTCATTCTATTTCCAAAGATACAATGCTTAACAGTTTAAAACTTGTTTTGATCCTCACTATAATTTTTATATTTTTTTCATGGATCTAGAACACAAGCACTTAAAATCTGACCTTCAACATTATTCTAATTACATATTCCATATATAGGCTGGATATTAAGTTGTACAGTGGAATAATTATATTAGTTTCTAAAGCCTCTATCTTACTTAAATAATTTATAAAATATCAAAGTTCCATCAAGGGTGTATCTTTGTACTTACTGGGAAACATAATGAAGAAAAACAATATAGAAAGTCAACCCAGACAAGTTTAAAAAGTACCATAGCAATCAATAAAAGAAAAGCAGTGTTTCCTCACTACTGCTTCTGCACTCTTAGAACTTTGAATGAGCTATACCTCTTATAGCACCTGTTCAACTCTGATATCTACATTCTCTTAAAAAAAAAACCAAATTCTTCAGCAAGCTACTGACTACATACATAATTATTTACCTTCAGAAGAATGTGTTCATCTGTAAAATCTGTAAAAACTATATACTATTTCAGAAAATACACCTATTTCCAGAGACTAAAAATAAGTTTTCAAAACTTCTTTGTGTGCACATTTGATGTCATGTTTTGCTAAGAAAACAGTTCTCCTCACTGAACAATCCTTCAGGTTACACAAGAAATCTCTGCCCCACACACCTTTGCCAAAATTGAACTCTGAAGTTCTAAAATGCAAAAGGTTGATTCTTTATTAAAGCAACCAAGCTTTAGAACTTGACAGGACAATCCAGAGATGATCCATCCTGCATTTCACCTCCTATACCTACTAAAATGGGAGAGTGAAGCACAACACGCTTGCATCTGACAAGGATTGGACCTAAACCTATAGCATGTTGATTTACACAGCCATCAAAATCCTTGCTTAAACAAAGGTTCCATCTGTTGCCATGCATTTTAGGTTAATTTAAAAAATGAAATTATTACAGGCCTCATTTTGCTACAAACTGAGAATGTGCACACTCTTTAGCAGATTATTCACATGCATGGTCAGGAGTAATGCATATAAAATGGCTAATGGCAGTGTTACTCATTTTTTATTTACTACACAAATAGAGCAGACTAAAAATGAACATAAGGTCCTGCAGGGCAAACTCTGTGTTCTGTAGATATAAAAACATTGTTCATTAAGAAAAAAAATCAGATGCAGTGGCTACATTAGAGAACAGTTAAGTGTGTAAAGAATGGAAACATACATCAAAATACGATTTCATATTTTCTAGGAAAAATCAACAGTGATACTGATGTTATGAGTCTCCTATTTTTCATTTAGTAGGTCTCAAAACTAAATTATTAACAGTGGACCACTCTACATCAGTCAAAAAGACTGAACATGAGACCTTTTGCCTGAGGTTAGACTTTGAGACACTCCAATCAGCACATTTAAACTCTTAAATATGATGCTGCCTTCAGTATTTTTTCTATCTAGCTTCAAGAGCAATTTGTGAGCTTATGAGAGACAGATGCCCACAAAGAAAAAATTGACCTGTCTTTTTCACAGGACGTGCAAACTTCAAGAACCTTGAACCTTTCTAATCCGTCAACAAAACACTTGTCTTCAGTTGCCAGATGGGTATTTGTAAAATAAAAATAAAAGCCACACACAATATTGAGACTAACAGCTCAACAATGAGACAGAATTCCATCAGAATACCTATATGAATCAGAACACTATATGTGCATATACCTGCATGTGCATATTCACACAAGCAGCAGAGAGAGAACACATGTAACAGAAACAGCATCAGCACAACAATGAAACCTCTCCAATGGAGAGTTTACCCAGTTTGTTACAATAATAAAGTAGCACAGGTAGGATAAGCAATTAAAAAAAATTTTTAAAAATATTTTTAAAAAGAAATAATGTTTGCTTCAAAGAAGATATCAGAGACTACAATGCAAAAGACTTTTGTCAAAGTCAACTTTTTGTAATGGCTGCTTACCTGCTAATTTAAATGTTTTTCTTGTGAATTATATTGTTCATTACGAAGAGACAGAGTCTCTAGTTTAACTCTGTCAGAACAGCTAGAAATGTGGAATACAGAGTTAAAGCTTTACTTTCTAAATAGTAACAATGCTAAAATACATTTGCATATTTCAAAAGGTCACAGCCTACTTTTATTATAAACTGTACATATTGATAAATCCCAGCTCCAGTCAGAGGTCAGCAAAGCATGTTTGACTGGCTTCTACATACTTCATCTGACTCCATGTGTACCCAAGAACTGAATACTGCAGAGTGTACACATATACAAAGTAACAGTGATCCACCAGGCTTCAACCTTTTTTACCTGGGAGAAAGCAATCCCCGAAGTAGAGATGCAATATGTACTCTAAGCATCAGAGCTCTCTATCTGATGAAGAGGTTGTCAGGACTGAAGGGAAATTTATATGCTTAAATTACCACAACTGCAATACAATTATCATATCTTTTAATCCTTAACGCTAGACTGTTCACAAAATATCAAATAGTTTTACAGGGAGTTGCTCTCTTTCCCTCTCGTGTAGTTTCCTCTATAGCAGGTAACACAAGAACATGCCAACCCCAAATATCTACTTCTTGCTGGCAAATTATAAGGAGGAATATACCTTGACTGCTTGCAGTTATAACACTTACTTAAGAAACAAAATAAGTGGAGAAGACAGGATCACACTGAGTTACACCTTTGTAGTATAAACAGCAGTATTGTAAGTCCCAAAATACTCACAGAGGTGTAGCATCATAAATATGTGCTTATGAAAAGACTACCACAGTTTAGCATATGACGATCATTATGCCTTTTCTAGTTTAATACAAGTTACATTCACATGCAAAGACAATTGAAAAGCTTAAAATCTAAGCTTTGCCAGACTGGAAGGCTGAGATGGTTCAAATGAGCATTGTTTGTTGATTGTTGCTAACTAACATTTTAATCTTGTTTGAAAATCTTTCAGTCTAAAAGAGGTGTAAGGTATTTCTTTAAACTGAAGTGAGCTCCCCTCTGAACCAACAGCAATTTGGCAAGGAAGATGAGCTGGCACATCAGAACACTCTATTAGTTCATGAAGACCAATAGCTTCTCTGTAAAAATATGCAAGGGCCTAATGCACTTTGACAAATGACAAAGGTTATTAAAGGACAGCCTGTGGGAGTATAATTGCTTTGTGACTTTATCACTATTAACAGAAAGAACATCAGTAGAGAGTTAACAGCATGAAACATGAGTACAGGAATCCACCAAGATCTTGACTCAGCAAAGCACATGAGGACATTAATTCCACTCCCGTATTACAAAACAATTAAGAACATGGTTAAGTGCATGCTATATGACTGTCATTTAACTGAAGAAAAAAACAGTCATCTTTTCAGGGGCCACGACAGTCTACATCGCAGTATACATACATATATACTATGTAGATAGGTAGTACTGCTATGCTGGGATATGTTTTCTATAGATAATGAAAGAATCCTTACCAACTTTGCTGTAGTCTTTATACAGATTATGTTGAATAACTTACAAGATGACTGAAAGTTTGCAAGGACTCCATCTTCACAGCTCTGCCCAGAACATTCAGGGTCTCCTTCCCCTGCCCCAAAATAACCCAACATTTTATGCATGCATCAGTTTCTCCATGTTTCTCAAAAATACTTACCAAAGCTGAGGTGTAAATCAATTTATATTACAAGAGTTTAATGGTTTCAAAATAGAAGAAGGAGGAATACCAGAGAGAAATCTGACAAGGTTAAAAGGAAACTGAGGAAAGGTTGAGGCCTAACACATATTAAATAAAAATCAATCACGATGACTTTTCAAGAATTACAAAGTAAGATATAGCATACCACTGCTCAAAGTAAGGGGAAATGAGGGATAGGACTCCAAATCACATGGCAGCATTTGCTTTGTACAGAGATAAGATACATTAACTCTTAGCTCCCTGCAAAGCACTGGCTCCTGGCAGAGGTAGGACAAGAGATTCCGTGCATTGCACTGAACAAGCCCAGAATTCACCATGAGCCAGAAGCCCCTGCCTTGCTCATGGGTAACACTTCCACATACCAGCGAGGCTCCAGATTTTGCTTTTGTGGGGACAGCTGCACCTTCCTCTTCTTATGTTTTTGCAGTGGCAAAACACTTCATACAAACTCATCGGAGGCATCTTGCCTGATACAACACACAACTCCCAAGTTTCACACTATTTTCTGAAAAGGCTGTGTGCCACTGCAAACCTTGCCCCTCCTTCACACAACAGCATTAGCTGGAAAGGAAAATGCACACACGGTATATTCAGAAGGGTACACAAGAGAAAAAAATGTTTAAATACTTACTTTATATCAAAGGTCCAATCTACACAACAGGGAAACAAAAATTCAAAAAACAAGGGATTGGTCATTTGGAAGTCATCAGAGTCAGGTTTGTACTGTTGGCACAATGGTTGTACCATTGGTTTGAGGGGTTTTTAGCACAGATGTGTTGTATAAACAGCTATTTTTAGCTATGCTATTTTTCTTTTAGTAAAAAAGGATGCACTGGGTCCTCAGACACTAGGCAGAGTGCAGTTGGCTAACTATTATCCACTATGGAAGGATCAAGCAGCATTTATTAAGTGCCAGTTTAGACATCACCACAATTGGTTCTGTGTATTTTGTACTTCCTTGCAGTTAAGAATTACAACAAATTGAAAGAATTTAATTAAACAGTCATAAAAGTCCATATTTTACCTAACTTCAAAGGAAAAGGTTTTCCAAGGTTTACATCCCTCTCTCTGGAACCATTTGTATCCCCAGCAGCCAACAGATGCTCGGTGTCCCAGCTCCCCCAGTGTCTCAGCCAAGATATTGGTATTTGGATGGAGCATTTTGCTGAAGTGACAGTCTAAGACTTACACTAAGCCAGCACATCTTTCCAGCCACTCACATAACTAACCTCACCTCCTTTTCAGCCTTACTGCCTAGAATTATCTGTAAAACTAGTGTAATCTACCTAACTTTCACAGCTAAGTTTCTTTTTAACTGATTCAATGTTGGAATACTGTCAGTATTTTATTCACCTGCTTTCTTCTCTGCTGCTGCAGATAATATCATCTCAACAAATACTGTGACTCGTCACATCCAGAGCATTTGATAGTCAAAGCTCAGTTTAACTAAGTCAGATATCTACAAATGTTTGAAACCCAACTTCTTAGTAAACCCAACCCAACTTAGTAGATGCTGCTCCTACAGTTTCTCAGCAAAGGAAACTTACTACCTCTAAACAGAATTTGCAATGAAATGTTGTGGGAGCCAGAAAATCAGTATCAACACTGCTATAGCTGGGTATGGCCTCTAGTGTCACAGCAGAGATTATTCTTGCATTACATCAACCCACATGAAGCAGCTATGTTTAAGGACTGAAGAAAATCTGTTTAACAACCACTTGTAGCTAGCATCAATATTAAGATCCCAAAAGACAAAGTAGAAAAGGAAAAGCAGGGGTGGGGCAGCAGTGATAGAAGAAAGAAGAATCTGAACCAATACTCCTTCAAGAATGATTCACTGATTGTTTATTTCAACACCATAAAAAACAATCCTTCACAAAACAGATTTGCTTGGGTAATACATGATGTCACCATAAATCATATTTTCATCTTCTGTCAGTGCTGGCAGTTTTCTTGGACTTCTCTGAAGGAGGGGAGGAAGAAAAAAATTTAAAAATAACAATAATAAAAAAAAAAAAAAAGAAGAGCCAAAACAATCTTCCAGCTTTGACAGAAAAGGGTCTTTTTGTTCCTAAGACATTTGTCTTCACATAAACCACCACCACCCTCCTGCAGGAGTCATGCAATGAGAAAGCATCACAAAGGCTTATCAAAATGCAAAGCCAGTACCAATATCAACTTTCTACTCTTTCCAAACATGAACTTCCTACGTTGTACTCTTATTTCCTCTTCAGTGAGGTAAATAAATACTTGTTCACATTTAAAACAAGAATTAATGTCATCTACGCCAGGACATTGAGACCATTCAATAGAAGGACAGCACTGTGTGACAGAAGTCATGAACTCAAAGTAAGCCACATGTTAATAACAAAGACAAGCATACAACTTCCTCTACTTTTGTGCCTTCTTTTTGGCTTTTATTAGATTGTGTAGATTAGATTTTGCTTCTTCTTAGTCAACTAATTATTATTTGTCCACAAAACATAAATTTGTTTTTATTCTGATTACAATTCTCCACAACGACCTCTGATTATTACACAGAAATCACTTTACAGGACTATTATGGTTGATGAAGCATTCATGAGAAACAACAAGAAAATAGAAAAAAGCCCTTAACATAAGGATTAAGTTTAATACACTTCAAGACTTTTATTTCTGATGGAGCTTATGAATTATAGTAAATACCACTGTATTTACCTCCTCTACAGATATATAAAACATACTTTGTCTGCTTATGCAATATAATTCCTGAGCCCCCTAGTTTAAAGTTCGTGACCATAACATGCACTTTTATTATATTAGACCTAAAAGCTTTAACAAGGAGAGAATAGCAACATGCTAATTTTCCCTCCCTAGTTTTCAAGTATGACTCTTCTGACACAGCAAACGCACCATCTACAGCAGACATGCAATAAAGAATAACACATATTTGTGAAGAAGTTCCACCCTGAGGTACTGAAAGCAATAACTGTCCCATTGACTTAAAGAAAAGGCCAAAGTACAGTTATGTGCTGTAGAAACATATGGTTGGTAGGCACTACATTATCATGTGAGGTAAGATACCTGGAAGCAGAGGAAACAGTTTTGCAGTCACACAGAATAGAAGAATTTGTAGAAGTAAAGCGGAAACCAACACAACTGTCCATCACTGGGTCATCCAAGGTAGCAGTCAGGCAGCACAGGAGTGATTTGAGAAGAACTGAGTACAGAGCAATCAGAAAGGTTAGCAAAGTAGAGCAGCACATAAGTTCCCTGTATGTTCAAACCAATATACTATTATGAAAACATATCAAACCTAACAACTGAAATACCCACCCTGCACACTCCCAATATCACAGCATTCTGGTAGGAGCAACAAAGCCTGTTAGAACTGATGGCACCAGACAGAACCTACAAATCAGAAGATTTCAAACTACTAAATAAATATATAACAGAGTAAAACCAGTTCTGCAAGCTATTCGAAACTTAAGACTGTTCTTAGTTTATGGTTGAAATTTATATGTTGAAATTTCTCAGGCCTTAGGTTTCATTTTTCAAACATCCAAGGAAAAATAAAAACAACATTAGGCTCACATTGAATGGATCCTCCATTAAGAAAAACATCTCTATTAAAGGAAGATAAATATAATTATGTATAGGCTAGATGTAATAAAGTTACATAGGCATTTTTTGTGACTTGTGATCAGTTATGAGTTTTACGCTTAAACTGGACAAGCTTAAATCAGAATAGTAAACATTGCCCCTTGTCCATGATAACTTTGATAACACCATGAAGCCACTAGGTAGACCCCTCGCAACTACTGGATGCATCCTCATATCTGCATCCATGCTTGGCTTGGAGAATTTCTAAGGAATCATAAACAATTTCCACACCAAAACCAAAACAAAATCCCCAGAAAATAAGCATCAGAGGAAACTATTCCTGAAACTTACCATCCAAGACACTTCTAGAAATTCTGAGAGTGACAGGTCATCAGCAAGACTGTACATCCTTGCACATTTCACCAGATATTCAACTTTACTGAAATTCCATCTTCAAGATTTGTTTCCTCTCCCAGTAGGAATGTTTCCAATGCCCATTGTGAAAGCTTCTGCTATTGTGTCTTGTATCTCAGAGATAACATGCTCAGGGTTTTTTAATAATAATTTCAGTTTAAAACAACTTTGAGATTGTTATTCTCAAGTCATCTAAAGGATGTCTGGACACATTAGGCAGGAAAAGAACCTGCTAACCACTACTGAGAATACTACTGAAAAATATACTCCCAGAAATGAGAAACCACAACAAAGCAAAATTAGTATAAGCAGGCTGGGATCTTGATTTAAAGGAGGAGATTTATTCTTACAAAATTCCCCAAGTTTGTTTATGCAGCTATCAAGATGTGGACAATGAACTTACTCAAAGTAGCCCACGCACAGCTGGAGACTACTTTATTTCTTATATTAGTTGCATGCAGATGTGGATGTAACTTTAAAAGCTCGTAATATTTTCACAAAAACAGGGAGACACAACCTAAAAGCTGTGATGATTAGTACTCCTGAGTACTACCAAACAAATGACTTCAACAGTTACTATTTCAATAGTTAGAAGGCAAGTTCAGAGTTGCAAACATCAGCATATATATTTAATAAATATGTATGAGGAAGATGGATATGGAAGGAGTACAAGATCAGAAGACAGAAAATGTTTTGCAGCACTCCAACGAAGTATTGCAGTACTTGGAAAAGGAAACTTTTGTTTTTAAATAATCCCCCTCAACAGTCCTAAAATAATAGCACATAAAATGTTTGCAAAGTAAGCAAAGCAGAACTCAGTAATTTGGATTTAAACATTAATCTCTGCTAATATAACAAAAGAAGTGGTGTATAATCAGATTCCACCTGAAATCTCAACCAGTCATTCTACATAAAAATAGTGACTATAGGTAATTTGTTATTAAAGCAGCTTTAAGAGCACCCAAGTGACCAAAGATTTTCAATGAAAAATTAAAGCCAAACAATAGGAATAAAGCTTAAAATGCTATTTACACGCTGATTGTACAGGGGGAAAAAAAAAGGGTGAATTACAGATCTCAGAGCAGTGTTTCATTAAACTAATTGTAGTCTCAGACTACTTTCTTCTTCCCTACTGAAATATAATCTGAAGAAGAAAAAGAAACTCAAACTAGCACAACTGAAGTTTTTATAGGTCACATGGGATGCCTGCTGCCATGCACCAGATGTGAGTAGGAAAAAGAAAGTGGTCAACATATGATATTAAAAACCAGTGCAGTTTCAAATATTTTAAACATGATGTCAAGTGCATTCAACAGGTCTACAAATGCACTACATTAGCCTAAATTTAGTAGGTGATAATTGAAATCAGAGATCTAGTCATTACCACTGACATGTTTCTAAATACTACCCAATAAATTTTTGTCTGTTTCAGATTCTGCACGACAGCTGGCAGTCGGGAGGGGAATCACCCAGAGGGTATGAGCACACACACGTACGTTTCTGTAGTCAAATTCCTGCATCTTCCCTTTCTAGAGTTAATTTAACAGTGACAATACTGTCATACAAACACATGCTCCCAAGGCAGAATTCCACAAGCTGAATGTTTTCTCCAGTCTCTTCAAGGCATCTTGCTGTAGCACTGGGTATGAAACAGGACAGTAACTTAACTAACTCCAACTGTATGTCCTGTGTATGAATTTTCATGAAGAAATTAATTCAGTTCTTTTAGAGATACCAGATCTGGTACTGCTACTGATCCTTACTGACCATCTCGTAACTTTTAGTTAGAAAAGGAAGGAAGTCCATCAACAATAGAAGATACAGTCTTAGTCCACATCTTTTTTGCTGTTACCTTTGTTATTTTTATAATTATATACCGTTCAACCAAAAGGAAACAAAAATTTCTTCAAAGTCTATAATGCATCCTTTCTTTTTAGTCTCTGCTGTATCATCGCCTTACAATACATCCACTATCACATACTAAAAAATGCAGCCAAGTAACACATGAGTATAACCTATCTCTAGGATCACTTCAGATATGGTAAATGGACAGGTGTCAGCCATTACTTCTCCCCCCATGCAGTGGTGGTTTATGCAAGTTGGTGTGAAGAGCTGATAATTATATTGGGCATGTATAGTTAATCAACAAGGCCTCCTCACAACTCAGTTTTGCCATCTGTAAAACGGAGGCAGCGTCGTCTTTCCACTTCTCAAAGGAAACTGAACTTCAAAGCATGTGATGAAAAACTGCCTGAGAAGACATGCCTGGCATTTTAGATACGAACAGCATGGCTTTTGACTGGAAATTTAAACATCTACTTAGAACCAGTGAAGGCTGGAAATGAAAAAAGAAAGCTTTCACTAAAAACTTATGGGTATCCAAGGCTCACAAACCTTTGTATACAAGCAGCAAACACTTCTTAGTTTTCATGGATTATAATCTTTTAAAATATTGCCTAGCAAAATAAATTCCAAAGACATTTGAAAAGACTAGCTTTTTTAATTAAAAAATAAAGTAGGCCTTCAAGAGAAAAACCACCTTCTCTCTTAGTATTCGTTCTATAGGAAATCTATTTACAGAGCAGCAATATTTCTTAAAATAAAAAGAAGCTGCATGCTACTCATTCTTAGCTTTTTAGACCCTAAGACACAGAAGATTCATAAAATTACTAGCACCTATTAGAAGTATTTAACTCTGTTAGTGGTCTCAATAATTAAAACTAAATTTACAATTGACACTAACCATGGACTGAAATAAGAGAGCCAGGAGATACTTGGAGATAAACAGAGTAGTCAAAGACAAAAAAAAAATTGAGAACCCCACATTAGATGGTGGGAAGGGGAAAAAGAACATCAGTTTGATATTTTCTTCTGCTACTAATTAGTTGCTAGAAGCAAGTTTAAAAAAAATGAAAAAAGAAAACACAAATCCTACAAAGTTATGAATGACAATTCTACCTATATTAAGTAGTATCATAATTCAAAACATCTAAGATTTACTATATTGACAGCTCTATTTCAAATGCAAAACCCAAGTAACTTCGAGATTGTTAATAAATTGCTGTTCAGAGAGATACATCCTGAAACTTCCACTCAGCCAGCCTCACTGCAGATCTAGAGTTAGTCCCTCACCAGATTGTGTCAACATAGCCCTCAAAATGCCTGAAGTTCAGACAAGGTCATTTAGAACCCAAGTGACAGGGCATTTGGGAAGGAGGGGGTTACACAGTGAGCGTCCTGTTGGACAGGGTTGGCTGTAAGGGCTGCTGAAGATAAAAGTGCCAAACTACCTTTCTTAGGACTTTTGATATAAAGTAAAACAGCAGCCTTTTATGACATTTTAATTCTATTCCCCCTTTCTACCACCTCCATTAAAATATTTTCCTCCTCTCTTTTGTGCTATCCAATATTAAAAATCATTTATTGCAATAAAGGGATTTAGTGATTTGGGAGTAACTTTTGTATACTGTACACCCTCTAGACACCCTGAAACTATGTTAATAATTTTCTTCCTATTAATTGTCTCATCAACTCACAGCTGGCTACGCTTTTTATTTCATTATGTTATTCATCAATCTAAAATAGAACTATAACAGAAAAAGAAATTGGAACGGAGCAATTTCAATATTTCAAAACAGATGCAAATCAACACTAGAGATGCTACACAGCATATTTTTATTGAGACAATTCTATACATGTTTGAAAAATGAACTTGTAACAAACTCATATCCTGTGAAGGTATGTTTTTCCTTCCATCTTATGAGCTAATTATGCCAACACAACATAACGTTTTCCTAAATGCCTTCTAAACTGACCCAGTTACTCAGAAAGTATTATTTTTAAATTGATGTGATAGATGCAAACTGGAACATTCGGATTTCAATTCTGGCACCAATTCCCAGATCCCCTTCCCAAGTAATTTAAGGACTTCCTCCCGATAGTTTTTCATATTCTTTTAACTGACATTTTATCTTTATACAGTATCTCAGCAGAATGAACATGCACTAAAACAATGACAGCCCTTCTTTGGCTGTCATCTCTCATTCTGGCAAAGACAGATGTCTTACACTGGCTTATGCCAATAATAGAGCCGACAAAAAACAACAGAGACTACCTGCCTCTGATGTAAAGGCACCAATTCACATTTGTGACACTCATTTGTCAATTAACAGATTTCTTCCATTGTTGACACATGGGACTTAAAAGATGTGGGCTAGAATGTGATGAATTAAAAAAGACAGATGAGTAAGCTATGAGCTGCAAAGTAATACTATAATGTGCTTTAGATAGGAATATCAACTGACACCCCTGACAGGCCATACAAGGTTTTATTTCATTTTGCTCTGTATCTAGGCTTCATACTTTGTCTTCTTTGTTCTCTTTTCATCAAGCTCCTAACATCTCATTCTGACAGCCAGAGACATTTAAGGCACTTTCGTTTCAAATGCAAGTTAGCATACTTGATTTGTCATTAAAATGCAAAACGATTGCCGTTGCAGGTAAATGTAGGTATGCTTAAAAGGTTGTATCTGCAAAGTAAAAGCTGAAAACCATTTCTGGCTGCTTTGCTTAACTCTTTCACAAGCCTCAGAGTTTTTACAAGGCAAGTGTTACCATGCTGTAATAGAAGTGTAGCAGCACCTGCAGTTTGATACAGGGTACACTTTAGTATATTTAAATAACATAAAATCTTAAAGCTACAATGTCAAGCACAGAGAGGTACTGTCAAGTTTACACATGGAGCCTTAGCACAACTCACACAAGGATCTGAAAAGAGTCTATCATGTAAAGCCTTCTGGGGTCAAAGCTCTCTACTTCCTAGACACCAAAGAGGAAAAGAGGGGGAGATTTGTTTACTCTTTTTAATACGCTAGTTGTGGTTGAGTTAGCTGGAATCACCAGAGAGGGAATTTCAACAGCAAATTGCTTTCTCTTTCAATGCTCACTTAAAGAGACATGAGGGCCTTAAAATAAATAAATAAATACATATATACAGTGCTCTGTAGCAAAAGACGAGGATGGATTTAAAAATTTTGCAGACCAAGAGACCAGCACAGGATGGGCATAAGTAACACTTAGCTTTCTACATAACATGCATAGATGTGGATGCACTCTATAATATGAATAAGGTTATTTCTAGTCAATGGGATAGATTTGAACATCAAGAATATCATTTGTGTTCAGCATACAAAATCTAGTGCAAAGAAATATCTATTATTTTCTGCAAGTTGTTTGAAAAGCAGAAGTATGTAATTTAATTGAGCAAATTTTCTTGACACAGATGTTTGATATTTAGGAACTTACAGAGAAACCTTTATCCTAAGTTTGCACCTACGTATCTTTTTTGTAGACTTTCTTGCGTTTTTTTACCAGGGAAAAGAGAGCTGTGAATAAGGTTTCACTCCACTCACTTGGGTGCAGAAGGCTTTTTCCCTAGTTTTGTTTTTCCCGTAAGAATGAGAGTTGTATGGAAATATGCAGTCAAGGAATCATTCAGAAAATCTGATTTAGATTATGACATCATAGTGCATTAAATATAAGGTAGAGAACCTGAAACATTTGATGCTTCTGTGTATAGAATGAAGCTTACTGACCATTTCTGATGCTATTCTGCCTACTGCTAAGGTGCATCTGCTACAATATAGGAATTATTTATTCATTCCATGTTATATGATAATAATAGGCTATGTTGTAAATACAAATACCAACTTTACAACTAACAGCTGTCTTGACGGGTTTCTAGTGCTACTTTTTCTACCCACACTAGTCTTAAATGCTTCCAGTGCACTTATGTCCCCACATTGAAAGAAAACAGGAAAAAAAAAAGTGCAAGATTACCTTAAAGCTGACTTCACCATCTCACTAGGTTTTAAAATACTAGGGCTACAGCAACCGAGACTCTCATATGATATACTAAAACACACAAAGAAACACTTGCCCATTCACTTTTAGCACAATACAGACATTTGTTCTCTCTTCCTCCATTGACCAATTACTAGGAAGTGAGAGAAAATCTACAGTAATGCATTAGTCTCCTTAATTTCAGAAACTTCTTTTCTTCTGCTCAATCATTTAAATGCAGGTGAACCTCTTGTTTCAAACCACCTCTGGTTGCAATGACCAGTCTCTGTAATTCAGTGGCAAAGTAGTGGCCCACATTAAATGGGTTGAGATAGATTCTCATTAGAGGTATGTCCAAATTTCAAAAGCCCTTTTATTAGTGGTAGTAAGAGACCATTTGATATGACTTATTTAAGGAAGCCAGAGAATTAACAGTGAAAGAAACTGAACTGCCCTCTGACATTCCCCACTTAGACTGGCAGACAATTTACTAATTGTGCACCTGGTAGAACTAGAACCAATACTGCACATGAACAGAGCTAACAGCTGGCTCCCTTTACAGGGAACAAAAGAGAGACCACGGGCAAGAAAGCGAGAACCTCATGTTGCACCTGCACCCAAATCTCTCAGCAGCACCTTCAGCAGCCTTCTGCTGATTTAAGGAGCTGGAGGCAGCACAGAGTGAAGGAAGAAAGTAAACTGGACACATACACAGCCTCTCGCTTAGTTGGCTTAGTTTCCATTGCCTAGAAAACATAGTACTTGACAATTTTTCCCAAAGCAATTCCAGTATAATCACCTCCACATATGACTGTTTCTGTGCTATTCCAAAGTACTTCACTGTCCAAGATACAGAGTGTATTAAAGGCAAGGTAATAGGTAGAAAGTGTTCAGATCCTTGAGCAGCTGTGATTTGAACATTCACACACCGGACTGTCAAATTAACATAACTATGTTGGAAGGAGAGTTTTACGAATATTCCACATACTGTTAATCCTTGGCCTGTCTAGAACATCTTTCCTTCACCCTTTAAGTGCTTTAAAATAATCACTACACTTTATCACTTAAGTAGCTGGGTCAACTATGGTAAGTTTTTCCTATCTCTTCAACTAAAATGTCTTGAAAGTCCTGGGAGTCTAAAATACAGCATCCTCATCCCGTGCTTTTGTGGCCACATGGCCTTGCAGAGTCACAGCACTTCAGCAAGTCTTGGACCTTACACAAGGTCCAAGAGAGGTCCAACCTTTCAAATGGTTCAAGGACAATTCTGCTGCATTTCCTTGCACCTTAAGAGATTTTACGCTCAAGAGACTGAATGCTTTTTGCAAGCAACCTCTAAGTAATATGTTCTTTCCTTCAAGGTTATATGTGAAAAGGTTATCATTGACAAAGTCCTACCACAAGTGCTGAATCAAAGTAGAAAAATACTTGAGCATCAACCCCAAGTTTACATACATTAAAAAAATAATTTATATACCATACTTACATATAAAGGAATTATACATACATCATAAAGATCTTTATTTATAAGATGTTATTTTGTGTGTGTGTGCACCTCTGTGTGTGCATTAAATGCCAATAAGCTGGTGGCAGCAGCAGCCAACACACACTATGCTTTCTATGAAAAAAATGAATTGGCCTTGTACCCACATCCAAGTATTACTATCTGCCAATACAGCTCATATACCAACTGCACAGCAAAAACAGCAGAGACTTAAGCACTTGAAGAGAAGTATTGGGCTAATTTGCAAGAGTTTATCAACTTCCCTTACTTTTGGACCGATTAAACTATCCCCTAATGTTAGATATTTTGCATCTTTTACTTGTGTTCTTTTAAAACGTATTTCTACCACTGTAGTCTCTCACCATAGCAAGGTTTCCTACAAACATGAGCAATGAGAATGGCTGTATTATACAAAGAACATTCACCACTTCCATTTATAGACTTAGCAGGCAAATTAAGTTAAAAAGGCAAAATAAAGTATTAAGAAAGGACATAATCTTCCAGCTTTACCAGTGAGCAACTCACTCAGGCAAGCATCATCAAAAAGAAAGACCAGAAGAAACAAAACAAAAATATAAATAAAAATTATAAAATGCCAGATAATTGCAAGCATCAGTTCATGGGTAAAGCCTGCAACTGAGCTATAACACTGCATTAACCATGACCCTAAAGACAGTATAATTATTGTATAGCATGTCTGGTTTGACATGCTGACTCCAGAGCCTGAGAAAAATACATGGCCCTTTTGCACTTCTATGCTCCTCACTCTTCACGCTTGCACGAGCTAAGGGTTCAGGGACTGTCCTTTTAAACTGAAAAATCATCTCCAGGATAATTTATGTAAAGATGATTTATGTAAAATGCAAGATCTCAAAAATGGCACAAACCATGCAAGACCACATAAAACAAACAAGTGATGCATAAACAGAAGCTCCACGAGGATTTTCCTGCCACATGCCAAGTAGCTTTTTGTACCATGACCACCAGCAGGTTTGTTGAACACTGGAGGACAGAGACCTGCCTTAGTGATTAGAAACAGCAAAACTAGTCAAGTTCTTTACATCTGCAACTAGATGCCAAGAATCTTTTATATTGCATTAAGGTGAGAAGAAGATACCTTTCAACAAAACAGAGAGGAAAAGACAGAGACAATAATTCCAGGGTTAATGCAGGTTCTTCCTTTCAGCCAAGCTCCTTGTCCTCAGACAAAAGTTATGTCTGCAGTCCTTCGCTCTTGTTTCACAACAGCAGTGATGAGGAAATACTGTTTTAGAGTAAGAGAGATTAAGGAAGTCAGAAAGTAATAATGATCCATCTGATTATTGTACTTAACACATGCTCTTTATCATGCCCTTTTCTTAACCCCCGATGCTCTTGAAAAAAAGTACTTCTCAGTCTTAAAATCCAGATAATCATGGACTATGCAGGAGCAGTCACCAAGGTATTATTTTCAATCTTCTGACATTCTCTGAAAGCTAAAACAAGTACATTAAACTATTTCTCTTCTGATTGCCAATACTTTCCATAGACTGTGAGTCTTCCATTTATTAACTGATATTCTCTCAATCGAACATAGATTCCTATTGTTCAAAACAGAATTCAACAGAAAAACTGATTTTAGTTTCAGACTGGTTACAGTTTTCACAAGAGGAGTTGGATTGACTGTGCCAGTCAATTAAGTGCTCTGGGTACCCAAAGAACAACCGCAGATTGTGTGGATTTAGCCTCCAACATCACTTTAAAATCCAACTTCAATGTCATACAGGAAACCAGATCAAGAAAAAGCAGTTCACTCCCTGCAGATTCAAACACAAAGAAAATGATGTGATGCAAACACCAGTTCATTTGGAAATGCTCTGCCTCAGTCAAAAGGTTTTACCAACAGCTTTGAGACAATGGATGTTTAATATGAGATTCTATCTCTGTTCAAGTCCCAGTTTGTCACACATCTTTGTTCAGAAGCACAGATTTCATCTTTACTCATAATTGCAACAGACCCTCAGACATGGATGTCACCAAAAAAAACAACTTTCATCAACCATCACAGCAATATTCACCAGCTATAATTAAGGATGTAATAATCAAAGCTCACAACCTTACTTTAACTTAATGTCAAATTGTGCTGTTTGTTTAACATTTTTACCAGATTTCAAGCTCTAGCAATCCTCACAAGAATTCTCCGCTACCCAATATGAACATACACTGGCCTCTCCAGCCAAAGATTCAGGTAAAAAGTTTTTGCCCAATTCTACCATGTGATACACCCTCAAGACAACTCCTTCCACAATGTTAAGCCTTCCTGAGAAAAGCAGAACAGAAAACAATCCTGTGTTCTGATCTGTCAGGTACTGTAAATCAATGGATAACGGCCAGCACAGGGGGTCAGAGGTATATATACTACAGTGTTTTCACAGTCTGTTAGTGACTATGTGGCCATAAAAAGTCAAGCAAGGATCAATGGACAAAAAGAGAGGCTGCTGGGACTAAAGAAGATAACAGCCACCCGTATTGAAATACAACAATTTATACTCTTAAGTTCACCCATACATATTACTGAGTTTGGAAAAATAACTTTTCCATTAAAAAATACAGCTTACATCCATGTCATAGTATGCTGAAATCCGTGAGATATTTAAATGCATATCATAACCCACTAATTTGATATTTTTAACGTTAGTCATTGACTGGTCCCCTTCATATCAACACTAAACCAACAACCACAAACAAGACAGAGCAGGAAAATATACAAGTCACAAAAACACACACAGATAATACTTTGTAGTGGCAAATATTCTACAATGACATTTAAAGTTGACAAAACAAGAGAACACAGGCATGGCTATTGCATGCAAGACAAGGTGTATCTTAATATTTTTAACATTTTCAAAGTTTTAAGGTGGGGGACAAAACCTTTCCTTATACATTAGCCAGATCACACCTGGTTCCTGTCGAAATGCCACTTTTTAAAACGGGGTGGTGGGAAGAAAAAGGAAGGGAAGAGAGCAAGGAGTAGATTTAGCTTTGATGTCTACCAACTACCAAAAGTAGAGTTAATATCTGAAGTTTATAATTGCTTTTGTTACCGGTAATACTCTCCTTCTAGTTTTCCAACAGTTATACATCTATAAAACTTTATCTTAAATGACTCCCTAGGTATTACCCATTTAGAAAGAACTCATCAATATACTTGTCTTCAGTCCATCTGGTAGAACAAGAAGTTCTTTTAGTAGAAAGATAATTATGCATAAGGTAGTCCACAGTGATTGATAAACATGTAAGACTTCAACAAAAAGACTATTATATCTGTAAATAATTTCAATGATTCTTTGTGTATAAATATTTATTTCAGCAAAATTATTCTAGGAGCTGAATTGCTTCTAAAGACTGACCACCCTTAGCAGTGTTAGTGTACCAGTATTTTTAGACATCCATAACATTTCAACATTATTTAAAAAACAGCATCTTGTGCTTACTGTAGGACATCCTTTTAAGGGTAAACTTCAAGTACCCACCTCAAACTACACACCTGCTCATTTGAACTTGATACATTACTGCAATAGTAGAAGAAAAATTACCAAGAATTTATAAATTTCAGATTGCTTAGCTATGGAAAACATTATCTCTTTGTTGAAGTCTCTCCATACAATTCCATTTACCTTCAAACAGTAAACAATACCCAGTATAAAATTTACAAACATTTGTAAACTATTGCTTTGTTACAGTAAAAAAGAAATCTCAACTACTACTGAACATTTTTCTTAAAAGAGCAATACAAAATCTTCAATACTTAAACATATACATTCTCCTTTCACATAGTAAACTGTCGTCATGCTTGAAAGAAAATAAAAAAACAAGGAGAGTGAAACAGATTAACTGCATAGCTCCAATACACTTATTTCAGACAAGACACTATAAATCATCTTGAAACAAAACAGGCAATTATAATGTGCACAAATGTTATGATATTATGCATCTCTACTGGTCCAGTGGTTTAAATTATTGAAACTGATGGTTGAACAAGGGCATATTGTTTCAACGCACTTGGATTCCTTGAACAATTCTAATTCTTCCTTTAGCTGTCCAGTGTTCTGCAGATCTCTAATGGCAATAAACAGATAGATAAATGTTTCTTAGATAATTCAGGCCACATCTAACAGGATTAAAATACATGTCCAAAATTTCTCTAGCAGCATCTTTTGTAAAGGATCACATAGGTTTTTTCTCTTCAATACTGGAAGAAGCATCTAAAATTAAAGCAAGTACATACATCTTCCTTCAAAGCATTCAGTGAGGACAGAGCAGCTCCTTTCTCCTTGTAACCACTACCCCATATTTCAATCCTCTCCACCTCAGTGTAAGGGAAACAGGAGTGAGAGCCATAAGACAGAATCATTTCAAAACACAATCAGCTATTTGTAAACACTCTTTCCTGCAGAAAATCTGCAACTGTTAGTTGCAGGAAAAAGCAGCACGTAAGGTAAATCAATTAGCTTGCTAATTTCTCACCCTCATTCATTTAGCTCTGCACTGTATTTGTCGTAATTGACTATAATTATGTTAATTACCAACTCCAGCATAATTACTATATTTATTGTCATTGAGCACACTATGTACCCAAAGCAAAGCTGGCATTTGTTGGGCATCAAAAAAATAAATAAATAAAACCACACAACTGTCGGGAGGGGTTTCTCTGAAAACTGGCTGATATACCTTCAGCAAATGAAAGGGCAAAAGAGATTTCATGCAATGCTAGTTTGAAAGCATCGGTTCATTAAGGATATTAATTTTCTGATAACTACACATTTAAGCATGACACACTGGAGCAGTATCTACAGGATTTAGCAATTATTAATGCGTGACAGTTTCAAATGCTAAGTGAATCAATTAAACAGCAGCATTCACAATTTGAGAAGAGATAACTGCTTCATAACTGCCTAAGACTACAATTTTCACATGACAAAAAAGGGCCATTCAGGCTCCTTCAAAACCTGACAGGTCAAGAAAGAAGTTTGAAACAAAAGCACCTTATAACCATCATCTCTCCTCTTTACTTGTCAGATCAACTTTGCTAGTGTCTCCGCTGAAATGGCATCACCATGCCAGCTGCCACAAGGTGATTTTTCATGTCTTGTCAAAGAAATCTTTTATTCTATTTGCTCTGCATTAACATGTTACATTTATTGATCAAGCCCTTTCTGCAGCCACAGCAGGGCACTGTGCTCTTATGCCTAAGGGGGCTTTGATGTCCTGGTGACATTCTAGACCGAATAATGCACATACTAAATGGATTTAATGCAGAAATGTGTTTGTGCATGACAGCTACATTAAAAACAGCCCCTCATACTGATAAATATGCAATTGCTACGATTAAGAGTTACCCAATTATGGTGAAAATATTTTTCTACCTTATAAATAAAACCATCAAAAAGTTTTAACAATAGTACATTTTCTTCAACATTTTAAAGTGCTATAAAGATGAGTCTAAAGGCTTTAAAAAATATGTCATGCTTTGTTTTGAATTCTGGCTTTTATTTCCATCTCTCTTTTGTTGTTCATCTTCCTGTTCTGCATGTCTTATTGCTGCACAGACTGGGAAGGTGGCAAGAAAAAAAAAAGCCTTTCTTTCACATACTCAACTTACAACAAGGAACATGCCCTGTAAAAACTGAAGCCCATTTTCAGACTGCTACTTGCATATTCCCCCAGGCAAAAAAACAGGAAGCAGAAGAGAGAAAGAACAATATCTAGTCCACAGAGAACATATTACAAAGCCTCAGCCTCACAAAAGTCATGGAGGAACATCCTAGACTAGGACTGAAGTTCAAGGGGATGTTTTCATACATACACCTTCTTCATCAGAGAGTGGAAATTATGCACAAGCACATACTGTGCAAATTATTCATGCTCCTAGCAGAAATAATCTGCACCCTAGAGAGAGGGAAGAGATATTTGTATCTCCATGAGCACAATTATTGGATTAATCCTTCCTCATTGGCCAAGATTAAAGATTCACTCTCCCTTTCACCTCATAGCTTAGACCGAGAAGAAATCTCTGTAAGAAAAAGGAAAACAACTCACATGTTTAAAA
>QWTY01031302.1:8347-20758 GCA_008033365.1 Pseudorectes ferrugineus
TTTTTTTTTTTTTTAATAAGTCTACTTTCTAAAGCAACAAAAGCAAATCCCTTTTTCTAGCGTAAGCAGAGTTTTAAAGCAGTCCTTTTATGCATTCACTTAATTGATAACTCACTTTTTTCATTCTAATTTTACTACGGAGTAGATTACAGGAGGTTTGAAATGGTATATATATAACTTACAGTAGTCCAGTGTAAGTGGAGCAAGTGGGGGAAAAAGATCTAGAAAAGCTTGGTGAAACTATCTGAAATATTTTTATACTTTCTTATTCAGAATATGAAATGGGGGCTTCATTTCTTGAAACCAGAAAGCCCCCACCATGCCCTATGGGGAATTCTGCCAGATGGAACATGACAGAATAGGTTGGGAGAGATATGGGGATGGTCTGGTATTAAGTACTACAGTATGAAAATGCCTTGTAGGAAAATGACAGAGCAACTTTTTCTTTTCCCCATAGGTTACACAGTCTGGGCTCATAATCTTATAGCAATTGCTCGTCTTCGTGGCTCTGACCTGAAAGTACTGGAAGTCACAGAAGAAAGCATTGAATTCGACCAAGGAGAACTGGCTGATCAGGATGTGGATCCAGTACACAATTTCATTGAGCAAGTATCTCTCGGTTTGGGTCGACCTTGGCACGCCGTCATGGACATAGAGCTGCTCAGTGTCTTCACTGAGCCAACCCGTCACTTTTACAGAGAGATGCAAAGCTTCAGTGAAGGCATTTAGCTCCTTATTTACAATTCCTGTGGTTACATATGCAAGTAGGGTCCTATTATGTTTTTTCGGTAGTGTGAATTAACCCCTTTTGTGCTGTGTTTAATCAGTATTAGCTATATAGAATTATATATGTGTATTCTACTTCTTGATCAAAGAACGTAGTCGGGTATTGGTTTAGAAGCTGAAAGTGGCAGTGTTTAGGGTTTTCACGGTTAATGGACTTGTCTACCAAACCTTGCAAAGAGACAGCCAAAGGCTGTCTGAGGTTGCCGGCTAACTTTACTTTAATTGAGTAACTGCATTTTGAATTATTTTCCTATTATATTGGAGTCCTGTGCTCGGGAGCCAACTGTTTTTAATACCCATATCCATAGCCCAGTGGATTTCTATGCTGTCATTGTGTGCTTAATCCAGTAGCATGCTACTTAATAGGCTTAAGGGACGAGAAGTCTATCCAGGGCTGTTCACTGTAAGACTCTTACCTTGCTTGATTTCACGTGCGGATTCTGCAGCATGGCTTAACTCCATTCTCGGCTTTCCTTAGCTGCTAAGCGGCGGTGTGAAACACTAGCGTTCAGGTTCCTGCACTTACAGATTCACTCCATAAGCTGTAGTCTTTTGGATTCTTTGCAAACTCCTCCTTGTTTGTTCTCATGTTCTGTCATCTTCCTTAAAAGTTAGCTTTGGGCCAAAGTTTAAAAGGAAAAAGCAAGAATGTGCGCTCCGGTGAGGTAAACGCATAACAGTGAAGATTTCAATACAAAGGTCTACACCTGCAAACAAACATTAGTCGTGAAATCCCTAACAACCAAGTCACTGGATTTTCTCTGTCAGCGCCTGTGTCAGCTGCCAAAGAATAGATTAAAAAAGAAGAAGTGCCCACATGCTGGCAGGGGCAGGCCAACTTTTGGCCAGCCAGATACTGCTAGATTGTAATATATAAGGTCGAATTTCGACCTGTGGTACACAGCTGTGCTGTGGCTCAGTCAGCAACCTCAGAACTCTTAACAAACATGCACCTGTTTCACTGTGAATAGTGAATGTAAAGGAAGGAAAGGAAACAAATACAAAGCTTGTTCTATCACAGGTATGAGCTGCTATGATGCATGAAGAACATTCCATGAAGTATGTTTTAAAATCTTGTTATATCTGAGAGGCTTTAGAAGCCGATGTAACTGTTTCAGGGCAACCGCGGTACAGACGTGGTCTCTGTGAGACTTCCACCTGACCCCAGTTTTAAGTGGTACGAATGTTGTGCATTTAATGTTTAAAGGACAGTCTGCAATAATAAAGTAAGTGGCCAACGTGGGTGCCCAGCAGTGCTGAGACCTGGCTGCTATATTGTAAGCTTTGGAAAACACAATTTATGCAACAGATGTCCAGATATGATTCTATTTATGGAAAAAGTTTATATGTGTTTTACAAATGGTTTTACCATCTTATATTAAAATGACCTTTTGACAGGTGTGCGCTGTTTTGTCTCCAGTGAGCACATACCATGCGGATTTTATATGTACATCAGTAGAGTGAATCCACTGGCACAGTGTGTGTATATGCCAGATGTGGTGAGATTTTATCTTATAAATGTGATCAGATTAAAAAAAAACTCCTGACAGAAAATGTAAGGAAACCAGCTGAATGTTTGAATTGATGACTGATGTTGTATGGTTTATGTTAAATGTTATATTCTTTTAATCAATGAATAAAGCATTAAAAATTGATCGCTGTATAAAATACTTTATTGTTATCAGCATGAAGATTTTTAGAATTAAAATGCAACACCGTTCATAAGATGTGTATAACTAGTAGCTCCCATTGTGTTTAGGTCAGCAGAAAAATCTAAAATAAGTCACACAGAATTTTTTTTTTTTAAATTTGGCTGAACTTTGTCAACATTTTTTGGGGTGGTGGAGGAATGGGAAGGATGCTTTGCTAAAGATCAGACCAGTTAGCACAAACAGTATATCATTATATGACCTATTAGACTGATACAGTAAACTGTGGATTGTAGAATATAGAAGACTATTTTTGAGAAATTACTGCATCAATTGCAATTGCTTAAATCAAAATCTAATGTGCTCAAGAAAAATGTGTAGTACTTCTTTGGTGTCCCACTATTAAATAGATTATGAATACCTGCAATGCTTCAGTTTGACGTTTTATCCGTACTCAGAGTACACAGCTGTGCCTTCTGAATGGGAGCTGCAGATGTCTGGTCAGCTGTTGGAGAGCTGCTGTGCCCTGCAGTGGCTGACTGTGCTGTGAGGCTTGTCAGAGTGGCTGGTCAGTGTGTGCGTGCCAAGCACGGACTTCATTTGAGCTTCTGAACTTCATGCTACCATAGCCCAAACTGCTGCCAAGCGTGAAAATTGCACTGCTTGTTCAAACAGTTTCCTAGATCCTCCAGATTTGGTAAGCAAGATCATTTGCCAACATACTGAAGAGATGCTGTGGGTAATAAAGATAAGGTAAATACAGTTACAGCTTTTTATGTTACAGTAAAATGAAATACTGGGACTTGTCTCGGTGCCTTTCAGGGCTCGGCTTCAGGAGGGAGGTTTATGTAGCAGTTAAATCTGGTGGTGATTGCTCAGCAGCATCTGAACCTGAAGTTTGGCCAGGAAGGGTACAAGATTTCAGGAAGTCACACAGAAAAAGCCAGAAACAAATAAAGCAAATTCTGTCTCCTCTGGTTTAAACAGTTGCAGAATGGTAATTTTATCTCTGCAAGCTACTGCATTTTATGGGTAACTGCCTTACTAAACAGAGTTGGGAAGTAACCTGTTTGCCTTTCTGTTATATAAACGTGTTTTCAATCTGTTTGGTCTGACCTGTTTTCTGCTTTGTTTTAATTAACTTAATCTTGAAAGATAAGATGAGGAGCAGGAGAAGCAGCCCACTTGACTACAGTAGAGAGATGTGCAGCCCTTTCACTCACTGCAGTTGCAGCCAGAGCTGGCTCTTATCAGTGGCTGTCCATTGTTAGTGCTCCAGGTCTGATTTTCTTCATACAGTCTGAAGTCGTCTTACTGGCTTTGGCTTGTGTTCAATGTACTTAAAACAGATGGCTAGAATCTATCTTGGCAATTATAGGGTGTCCAGTAAAGCAGGAGTGTGTGGTGAAAGCCATACCTTGAGCAGTGTTGGAGAAATGCACCCCTGATCTCTCTCCTGTCTTAGGAACAGATAAAAGTGGAGTTTGTTGTCTGCCTGTATTTTCAGCAGTAATCTTTATTAGTGATACCAGGATGAAGGGATTCAAGCTGAAGTGATCTGTAATCGTTAGGAAATTAGGATGATCTTAATATTCTCTTGCATTTGGAGTGGGACCTTACAAACTATTGTGAAATTACTTTGCATTTGCATAATCCCAAAAGGAATTTTACTTTTGTTGTTTCTTTGTATTTCCTGAAGAGATGGCAAGGTCAAGTTAGTCTTTTGCATTCTAGGTTCAGCTGCAGGAACTTGGAACACAAGACTTCATCTGTCAAAACTGGGTTGCTTATTCTTTTGGGGGAGGGTGGAACAGGGACTTCCCCACATACACTTTTGTGTGACCTTTCTACATTTTACAGGTTACCATCTACCTGCTTCCTATTGCATAAACCTGAGCTTGTTTCCAAATTTGCAAATAAAATTTTGAAATACTGCTAGGGAGGGGGATAAAAAGTCTGAAATTATGCCATTCTCTCTGCAGGATGATCCAATCCATGCTTTCCCCGCTTTATCTTAGTCCAGCTATCTTTTCTGTTGCCTGCAGCTTTCTGTACCATTGTGGGCATAGAGTAGACTGTTTTAATGGAGGAAGAATTTTTCAGAGTTAACTTAGAACAAATATTTAACCCACATGGAGAAAATACTGTGTTTGCTCAGAAAACATAGATACATTCATAAATAGGTTTTGCAGCCTCTCAGGTGAGTTGGGCAAGGAATGAAAAAGGTTTATGGCAGTGTTATTGGCCCAGGATTTCTGTGCTATCCCCTAGTTTCCTGTGCAGGGGCAAGGCTGTATTTGGCAGTTCTGGTTCTTCCTATGGCTGATGACAAGGGTAAGGGTAAAATGCAGAAATTCCTTTGAGAATCCTTGTGAAGTCTCTTAGGCAAACTCATAGCCATCAACTAATTGGCTAAAAGTGATGCAACAGCCACATTGAACTACATCGTTAATTTAACATGGATGATGCTTTAAAATGTCTCTTGTCAGAATCTGTCATTGAATCACTGGAGGACAAAGGCTTATCGAAATGCTTTGAGGGCTAAACTAGAAGCAGAAAGGATAAAGAAATTGTAGGAATGAGCCATGGAAGAGTTTTACAGCTGAAAGAAGTCAATGTGGGAATAATGGTAGGAGCAGGAGTACTGAGCTACAAGAGAAAATGCTCCCTTGGCAGACTCGACCTAAGCAATTACAAAAAAAAGCAGGCTGGAGTTTTTTTGGTAACTTCTAATTATGGGGTGTGGTGACTGCATTTACATTAAAGCCTGAAACTGTGTGTTATGTGTGCCTGCATGCAGAGAATGGGGACTGGTGGTTGAACTGCTGCTGTGAGTTGGGGCTTGCTAAAACCAGTTTGCTTCTTAATCTTAGAGTCCCTTACCGAATGACTGCACTGAGTCCTTACAAGGTTTTCAAGTTGAAGCCAAACTGTCAGAACAGCCCCCTGCTCCTAGCAGAATCTTTAGATCGTACAGGTGCCAGTAAAAGCAGAGCTTGGCTCTGTCCAGACCCAGCCTGGCACTGGCCAGCCCTGCCCTGGCTGCAGGTGGGGGCACTGTGCCTGCTGGGACAGCCCTTCCTGCCAGGGAAGCACCGCATGGGAACCGTGCCTGAAGAGGTGAACGAGGTACCACACCAAATGCTTTTATAGACACAAACTTATTCATGCTGCAGTTTGCCACTTCCTTCTTGTGCTTTTTAATTCTGCTTTTGTCCTGCCCGGCATTTTCCAAAAGCTGGTGTTAAAATCTGAATCCTAATAAACTAAATTCATGTTGAGACAGTAAAAAAACCACCTGTCCTATTAGTTTGCTGCAGACATCCATCTTCAAAGGCAAGGGCTGGGCTGTGCTGGAGCATCTCCTAGCTATGACTCCTTCCTCCCAGGTCATAAAACCCCCCTGTAACACATTTTCAATAAACACTACTCCACTCCTGCTTTTGAAGAGTGAGGGGAGAGTTGCTCAGCTTTTCTGCTGCTCCTTCCCCCTCAGTGTCGTGGCAGGAGAACTACCATGTTGTAGAGCTTGAGAGCTGAAAGGTCACCTGTGAGGTCATTAACAGAGGGGACTTGAGTGGAGAATCATGGTTATTCATCTTCACCTACTTCTATTATACCATGTTACCAGTGACATTGCTTTCATTTGCTGTAGATTTTTATTAACTGTTTCCATTTGTTTTCACATCCTATTCATAAAGCAGCAAGCATCACTTTTGGCATGCAGAGAGACTCCCTGTACAGCTCAACCAGGACAAAGCAGCTGGACTTTTACAATAAGGTTCACATGATTTAATTTTATACACCTCTGAAGAGATTACTCAAGTTAGAAATACTTAATTTAAAATTACTATTGTACAGTGGAAATCACTTATTCACAATATTCATAGTTATTTAATTCTTTATTTACAAAATACTATCCTGAGAATTTTCTCTATTAAGCTTCAATTTGAGCGAAGTAGTTTGTATAGACCTAAGTAACAACAGTTACTTAACATAAGGAAAAATGCCAGTAGGAGAGCACAAAGCTGGTTCAGGACATTCCCTAAATGGCTGTCAAGTCTCCTGCTGTGGTTCTGGTTGTTCTACAGCTGATGGATTTGACTGAGATGGTTCAACTCTGTTTTCGGGAGGAGGTGGTGGAGGCAAAAATCCAGGTCGTTGAGGTGGGTAGTGAGGATAAGGTCTCATTGGAAATGGGTTTCTTACTGTGAGAGAATCAGAGTAGTCCAGTTAATATCAATCACAACAGGAAACATAGACACCTACCTTCTCTTGCTGTCTTAATGCTCAGCTAGGCCTATCTAACTAGGAGTCACGTGTCAGGATCCAGAGAGACAGAGATGCCAGGAAGGAGGAGGGCAAAACCATCACTTTTCTCAGGAGTTACCCACAACAGCCTCAAAGCAGCAGGCAGCCACTGCAGCTCCTGGGCTGCTGCTGCCACCATCCCCTTCAGTCTGCCACAGCAGCCCTTACCTGCCACGCCTTACAGGTATTGTGGCAGATAAATGGCTTAGTTCTTCACACACACTCAGAGAACAGCAGGAGTAAGAAAGAAGCCCTGCAGTCTGATACTGACATCTTGCTCCAGTCATGCAAACTCGAAGGGAGAACAGTTGTTTTGGGACTGTTCCTTTGCAGGGCACCAGCACACCTCAGAGCCAGAGGATGAAACTTTTAAGATTTATGTAAGATGCAACTTCATAGGAAGAAAAGGATTAAGGTAACCACCTACTTGCTTTCCTACCCCCCCAAAAAGAATCCTTTAAATGCTGAACAATACGTGTAAGTGTATTTTCCAGCCAAAGCTAGTATTTGTAAAAACATCAAGATGAGCTGTTGTGAAAAAGGAAGTAAGTGTACAACACAATGAACCTTAATCAGAAAAGATGCTCCCTGCTAGCTGAATTAGGAAGTAGTGTGCAAATATGTCACGTCCACCCACTGTGGTAACTCACTACCTGCACAAAGCACTCACGTTCATCAGTTTGAAACAAATGCTGGCAAAAGCCACGTACTTGGCAGCGGAGGGCGCGGAGGCCCGAAGTCTCGTACTGGAAAGCATTCCCGTGGCCCATACATGCCAGCAGGAGGAGGGGGAGGAAAAGGAGGTCCTCGTCTCATGAACGGTACTGGTGGTGCTCTAGGATCCACAGGCATCAGTGGAGGTCTGACTGGAGGGAAAGGTGGGGGTGCAAACCCTGAACTGACACCTTCACTTTCAGGTGCCAGCGACTGATCAGGAAGTGAGTTCTGCAACACAAGGAAACCAGGGAAGTTAGTGGAGGGAAAGGGAACATCTCCAGTCCTATCACGCCCACTTTCATGTAGGTGCAACACTAGCTAAGGGCTAGTTCCAACTCTGCCTTAGCTGTAGCATCATCCTGAGCAAGGCCATCTATGTGTACTGACCATCCGCTTGACCATAGCTTCATCTTTTGGAATATAATTAATTTTCAACAGGGACTGTATTAGTAATACGTTAAAATTAATTCACAAGGCAATAAGTCTTGTGATAAAGTACACATATAATTTTATAATTTGCACTTCAGAGTGCAATATAATGTGACCAATGGACTTCAGACAAATGTTTCTATGTTTTTTGCAGAAAATTAAAGCTTCTTTAAATCAAGTTTCTCTTTAGCTACTTACACTAAAGTTAGAATGATCCTTCATCCCATCTCCACTTGGTTCTGTTCGTGGACTATGTTCTGAAGATGTCTGTCCATCTGTATGTAAAAGTTAAAGAAGTTATTCAGTGCTGATCTCTTTCTCTCCATCGATTTCAGTATTTTTTTCTGAAATCAGGACAGATAGGCAACAAAACCAACAGCAAGTAGCAGTTCAATTTTCCCCCTCCCTCCGACTAATAGTTTATTTCTTTGGTAAACCCCGCGCTGGGAATGGCTGTGCTATGATAGGCTCTTGGCACAGAGCTTGACATCAATCCTATCCAAGTATGACAAAAACCAATTCCCTCCTTGGCTGACAAATTTCAAGAAGACTTCCAGAACTACATCAGTTTTGGACAAGCAGTCAGAAATTAATAATAATAATAATAATAATAATAATAATAATAATAATAATTCTCCTCTCATTTGCCTTACTCACTTTATAAGTAAAGAGATAAATAGAAACTTCAGTGTTTTTACTTTTAAACTTTGCTGGGAACAAGTATTTTCAGTAACAACTGGAGAAAAATTATTAAAGGGACTTGTCAGAGTGTAGAATCTGACTGGATATAAATATACTAAATATATACATTAAATACACTTTCTTTAAACAAACAAACAACCCCCCAAACATGGGACTTGAAATATATTGCTTTCTTACACTTCAGTTTTAATAGAAATGATTATACTAAAAAACACCAGACCAAAACAAGACTCTAACTAGTCACTGAATTTTTATGTGCATGTTGTATTTCTACTTGAAAGCAAAGTTTTTGTCTCCATGAACAGATAGGTCTTTTCAAAACTCTAAATTACTTGTCATTTCAAGCAGGCCCTGCCTTGTTGATGATATTGTTACTTAATCTAAAACATTTCAACTCCTATGTCACACAGAGAATATTCATGCCTTGATATTTAGGTTGCATAACACTTTCCATTTTAGGTCCTTGTGAAGTTGCTCACCGACCCTGTCAACCTTTAACTCTTCTTTCTCACAAGAAGTTTCCTGCTCCAGGTACCTCCTCAAGTGAAAAGTTTTTATAGTTTGCCACCTCAGCTTAGGAAAATCCAAATTATTTTGTTCACTTTAAATAACATTTTGGTCATCTTCCTAAGAAGTGTAACTTGTTCACTGTTAATGAGTGGGAGCCTTGATTTCAGAACTGTCAGATACACTGCTGTTCTTAAGTCAGATGGGCTGGATGGGCTGCTTTTTGGTTGGTTGCTTTTTAATTGAAGGGTTTTTTTACAAATACTCACCCAAGTCTAGTGAAATTATGTGTCTCTAAAAAGCAACACTCAGAGATGCTTAATGACCTGGTAAACGCTGGCAACAAGGTTATCCAAAACCCTGTTTCCATTATGGCGGGTTTGAATTGCCCAAGAACTGAATACAACGTTTAAAAAAATAAATTAATTGCTGCTTGGCAGTGCCTGAAGAAAGGGGTAAAAAAGGATGCAGTAAGTAAGTGCAAAGACAGTGCACCTCTCCTGTCCTTCAGTCAGCAGCCCGGTGCTAGAAGAAAGGCCTCTGTGGAACATGAAGTATTAGAAAGCAGAAGTGAGAGAAAGCAGAAGTGAAACTGACAGAAGGCTTGGGAAAGAGGGAAGGTCAGTAGCTGCACAAGGAAGAACTGTCTTCCAGTAAAGAACAATTCACTTTGAAACCTGAACCTTCAACCTGAAACTAAATTCAGCATTCCCAGTTCTCACACTGTGACACCAAGTAGCAAAGGTTCTCCTCTTTCCAGAAACGGTGCAAGAGAGATGGTAACTTCCTACTAATCCTGTCAGTAACTGAGTCCTGGGTGGTGAAGTTTCTGTTGGGAATTTAATGGCTTCACCTCGCTGATGAATCAGACACATGTGACTTACCAGGGCATTACACAGAGATGAAAAATGCTTACTAAGTATTAAGCTTTTAAGCTGTCAGTGATAAGGTCTCAGTGACCATGAGCTTCTGGCAGTTGCCAGGTGTCACAAACTAAAATGTACGTAGTTGGCCAATTCAAAACTAGTGGGTCAGTGAAAGGTGTGATTACATTGGGGGCAACTGCACTGTGAACTACAAAAAGCTGCCACTATGGTCAACAGTTTGAAGGAAGAGGCCTCAGGACCTTCCACCTCCGTGCACCAAGCCAGTGGACACTTGAACAGTTGGCTGCTTCTGTTTCACTCTGTGTGAGTCTAACCCTTTCTAACCTTACCAAATGTGGCATGGAAATTCAAGTGTGGGTTTGTGATGTTTTAATGCTGTGATGAGCCTCATGGGAGGGACCAAAACAGACTCTAAACCAATTATGGGTGGTTAACATACAGAACAGTGAGGGTGGACCAAAAAAATACCTCACGACTGCCATTCACAGAATGCCACCCACCTGACAGCAGGGAGGGCGATTGCTCCAATAGGGAATGGCTGCAGCAAGGCCAGCAGGTGTTAAAATGTTTTCTACACAATGGAACCTCAGATCTGTGGTAGCTATAAACCTGTCCTCTTGCCACAGCTTACTGTGCACAGTCAGCTTACACTGAGATCTTCCATTTTAGGGTATCATGGAAGCAGTTCCCACCTGTTTTATCAAAAGACTGCACATTGTAAGTTCGTAGTTCTGCTGGTCCAGAAAGTCTCCCAGTATCTGGAGGATTAGGGAAAAATCTTTCTTGTCTTCGAGCAGGAAGAACTGGATCAGCGTAAGGCTCACCTAACATTGAAGAAATCACAAAACAGGTCTGTGAAGATTTATTCCTCCTGTTCCACATAACTGTAGACCAGAAAGATTCTCTGGGTATCCTACACTCTTGTAAATAAACAAAGTGTCTATTAATCAGGATGAGCAAACAAACCTTAAATAACCCAAACAGAGGAATCCCACCAAGTGTATCCAGTAGTTTATGTTTCTAAAGAGCTGCAGAAAAGAAAGTTCATTGATTTTTGGTTTAACATACAGCAGAATTTTGAAAGTTAATATTGCCTAAGTTATAAACAGTGGGGCCTTGAAACAAAGGTCCAGCCTAGCAAACAAGATCGAAGACAAAATAAGGTGCTGTATGTTTTAAGCCATTCTTAGGTAAGAATGCTGTTTTCCATTACGTTTCATAGCGCTGTAGTATGTTTCCACCAACTTGCTGGCATCAGATCTAGCAACCCATCAGGTAGCTACAAGACAAACTGTATCTGTGAGATCCAAGTGCAAAGGTGGGCTAAGAACACCAAGGAAAGGCCAAGAAAACAAGACTACCTCTCTGCAGTATCCTGTCAACAGACCAGACCTGCCAAATGAGAAACTGCATCCTGAGAGGACCGTGGGTTCTACCACCAGGCTTTCACACAGATCTGTATTGCTTGCTGCAGTAACAACTGAGGTACCTTAATCTGTGTATGTTACCTAAATTTTTTATTTTTTCTAAACTTGTAACATTTTTTCTTCTGTATTACAGGTATCCAGGAAGGTTGCCCATCCCCCCAAGTTTTTACTTGAGAAATATCAGCAGAATCCTCTGTAACTCATCTCTGCCTTCCCTCAGTGGTAATGTGCAATACAGATGTTTAGCTGAAGAAGTGAGAGTGAAGACTGATTTTGCTGCTGTTAATCATTGAAGAGACAGTATCAACAGGAAAACATGTGCCAGACAGGATGAATGTACCATGGTACTCCTGTACTATTAATATAAATGGGTTTTTTTTGTAAAACAGTATTTTTCAACATTACCTAGTTTTTATTTAAATAAATTAAAACTTTTTACTTCTCAGATCTTTTATTAACTATCCAGGCCAGACAGGTCTTTTGGTGCACTAAAGAGACTCCCAAATGATGAAACCAAACAGTTGATTGTCCTTTGGTAATACCAACATGTATTTAAAAGATAGCAGAGAAGTGCAAGTGAACCACACTGTTCAAGAAGAAGAAGAAAACTACTATAAAAAAACCCCAGTTCAGCTGCACACGCAGGTCCAAGAAAACATCTAATATTTTTAAACCCAAAATACTTAAATATATACACTGCAAGTCAGTAACTCCCCTTTTCCGTGGATACAGTAGCTAAGCAGAGTTTTATACCTGGTGGAGGCAGAATTATCCTGCGTTCTCTTTCCCAAGGAGGAGACAGGGATCCAGTATCTGACGGAGGTCTATGAGGATCAGTTAATCTATCAGAATTCAGCTCTCCTCTTTCACTTCCAGCTTCGTACATGGCAGTTGGTCCTCTGGATCCTAGTCGAAGAAATGGGGTAGTTACTCACCCTTGTATTTTAAATCCTCTACTACGGCTTTCCTCATTAAGTCTGGAAATAGTGAAACAAA
>QWTY01031306.1:0-14558 GCA_008033365.1 Pseudorectes ferrugineus
CTATGTCAGACAAAGGGTGAGATATGTCTTTAAGTGACCTTTGTAGATTTTGGTGGCTTGGGTTTTTTTGAGTGTTTTTGTTTCATTTTGGTTTTGCTCTGGCTTTTTGTGTTGCTTAGTAACAATATCACGTGTACAAATTTATAGCATTTGTGCAGTATGCAAGGTGTTACCATGTTTGTAAAAATTAAGAGTCCAATTAATGTTTCCTCTGCAGAACTTTAAAATTATATGGCTCCTTCCTTTTTCTTTTTTCCCTTCTACAAATGACCTGGAATAGTGAAAAATCATAAATTTGCACGTCAATATTTCTCAAATCAGTAATTAGTGTTTTCAAATGGAGCATATAGCAGAATTAAATAACTTGCAAAGCATAGGTGGCTTTCAAAGGTCATATAATTGTCTCTGTGGTTAGTAGCTGCACACAGGGTAATGCCTGTGAATGATACTGTATCCTGCAAATAAACCACTGAACAAAGCATTCAGTGTCAGAAATCTTACTTGATGACTTGCAGAACTATGTTAGAAAGATTTAAAACAGAGAACCAGATACACGTTAACAGATTTCATATGCCATCCTTTCAGTTCCCTATAGCTTCTGCTGGTTTGCTGGAATCTATCCTACTATTTAAAATCTATTCAAAAACAGAAAAAGCTAATAGAGGATGGGTTGGACCAGGCCAGCTTCTGTAAGGAGACACACCAGCTCTGTAGTCACTGAGTAGTCAGTGGAGAGAAATAGGCTCTCCCAGACAGTAAGTCATCTGCTGTCTTTTAGACACGTGTCATAGGGTGAGATGAATCACCTCCCTTTCTGCAGTGACTGAGCCAAATGTGGCTAGACAACCTCTCACTTTTAAGGCAGTAAAAGTTTGGTAAGGCTAATCCCAGTCCCCAAGCTATTTTGTTTGTTTTCTGATGATACATTATATTTTGCCTTTGATCTGCTTTGGCAAATTTTAGAGAGAAGCATCTCCAGCAGTCCTGACTTGGACGAGGTTCACATTGACTCCTGTGGGAGGTCAGGGTGAGAAAACACTGCAGGACTTCTCTTCCAGAACGTGAAGTGTTTCAGTATTCCTGTCCCTTATTAGTGACATTTTGTTCTACCTTTCCATTCCCTTTAATCACTGGCTAGAGATGATGCCAGCAGACAGTTAGGTGTTATCCCCAGGGCCCATGGATTGTCACAATAAATTCTGTGAAAAGACATAGCTTGATTAATGTCTACTGCAGGGGCTGAAGGCGTTGCTCCATAACATAAAAATACTAACAATCAGCTTCTACGCTTTGTTCCTTTTATTTGGCGATGTAATGATTTCATCATTTTACCCATAACACAAGCAGTTGGGCTGATGTCCTGTAGAGCTGCAGCAGAAAAAAGGGGGCCTGGCCAGTTGCTGTTGCTGCTCCTCAACTGCTTTCCTGCCTTGGTCCCTTTATAAACAGCAGGAACATTCCTTCTCTCTGCATGCTGAGGGAATATGGCAGCTGTTAAGGCCCTTAGTGAAATTGGTTTAGCTGTTCATTAGGACAACCTCTGACCACAGGCAAGAGTCTTGTCAGAAGAACTTTATAGATAATGTAGATAAATTGCTGAGCTCCAAGTCCTGTCATGACCATGGTAAAAATTGTCCTTAGCTTAGAGTGGCAGGATGGATTTTCATGGATACAGGTGCTTGCCTGGTATAAAGACTGTGTGAGGTATTTTGTTGCCCGTATGCTTCACAGTGTCTACCAGTGGCACCCGGCTGCTCTCATGGGCTCTGAACACCCAGAAGTCCATATGTCCCTTGACTCCATTAAGCTGTTTAACAATGTAGGCAAGTCTGATACTTTCCAAAAGCTGTTGGGCTTGGTACTGATGTGCATGGTATTGGCACAGTGTGTACGTGAATAGCCCTAGTGCTGTGGGGAATCATCGCTTGCCCTGCAAGCTGTGAACAGCCTGTGTATTCAGTGTACCTCTGGAAATCCTGGGCTGGCTTGCTAACCCTGTACGAGTTCAGACCACAAGTATGTCCCACGGCTCAGAGAATATTTGTCTCAATACAAAATGAGAGACAAAAGACAAACTGTTAGAGGACTGCAGGGAAACATTAGGAAAATATAGAAGTCAATCAATCAGTTGTTAGTCTTAGCACACTGGCAGCTCTTTGCTTCCATTCTATTGCTCTTATGTGGGCTTTTAGGAGGGTAAAGAATTAGCTCACAACTGCCAAGGCCAAGGGGGGAAATATCAAAGTGCTTCATTTGAGAATCAAAGAACCGAGTGGTGGAGATTGCTGTGCTGGGTTGATCAGAGGCAGGAGTAGCATCTTCGAGCCAGACAAGAAATGTTAAGCTGAGCGAAGTATATGCTTAAAAGCATTTTGAAAAAGATGGAAGAATACTGATGCCCAATGTGATTGCATACACCACCTGTCTTAAATTTGGGATTTTGTTGTTCAGAGAAACATGCAGTTCCATTTTGGACCTCACCTGTCCGCAGTGAGGTCAGTGCTGAAACTTTTGTTCCTTTGGGTTCTACTTTGTCTATATGTTTATTCATTTGAATGATCCCTGTCCGTGGTATGAGGATCCATCCAGCAT
The DNA here is from genome assembly GCA_008033365.1 of Pseudorectes ferrugineus. Lineage (NCBI taxonomy): Eukaryota > Metazoa > Chordata > Aves > Passeriformes > Pseudorectes > Pseudorectes ferrugineus. The sequence continues at coordinate 2,593 of QWTY01031306.1, forward strand.
GGATCAGTGGCAGAATGAGGCCTCTGATGAGTCATGCTAGGCAGAGATATTCAGGCTACTTCCTCTTCAAGAATTTGCATGGGATGGATGTTGTCTGATCTTTAAAGAAAAGTAATGCCAATTCTTGCAAACACAGTCTCCTTTCTCCAGTGAGGCAATACTTAACAATCCTACTGCTATCACACTCAACACATCCTGCATAAAAGCATGATTTAATACTCTTTTTAATGGTGATTTCTTATGCTGCTTGCCGCATTGTATCAGTAAACATGTTGACAAGACTGCAGCTGTCTTACAAATTAACAAGTTAACAAGTTCACCCCTGTATGGAAAGTCAGCTCTGTTGAGGCATAGCACAGACATGTGGAATAGTGGCAGACTGGGCTTCTGCAAACAAATTGACATTACTTCTTAGAGCACTGCAGCCAGATAATCTCACTTTGACATAATAGCCCCATGTAATTCTCCTTTTCTAGCTCTGAGTTACCTTTTTGACAACCTCTGCATGAGGCACTAAATTTGCTTCTGACTGATTGAGGCCAAGTAAATCGCAAATCACACTGTCACATCTAGGAATCCATGAGTTTTCAGCTCTGTGAAAGTATTTCACCTTTATGAATTGACCATATTTTTGCTGGAAAGAAGATTCAGGTTTGACAAAATCAGATTTTCTATGTATTGATTTAATAATTTTAAAGTAGAAAATATCTTCTCTGAGTATAATGGCAACACTTCAATGAACTGGTTACATTTCCAGTAAAGTTTACATTTCACACTTTCATGAAAGGCTATCAGCCTAATTGGGAAAATAAAGCTCAAAGTATGACTTGTTCCCTTCTCCTGGTATAGAACTTCAGTGCTTTAAAAAGCCCAGAATGGCCCATTGCTTTAAAAGTATTGTTTTATGAAGCAAATGATTTAGCTGTATATTTGGGTTTGGGTTCTCCTTGTTGCTGTTATTCCTCATGAAGCAGCCCAGCTCTCTTCCAGTCCTTAACCTGTCATTTCTTTTGTACATCAAGTTTTCCACTGCCAGGCTGTGTCATACCCCACCCACTCAGTTGTCCTGGGTAGTTCTGGGTTGGTTTTCTGTGGCTGCAGTTGGCTTCCTGCCCATGAGATGATAATCGTACATCCCTCTTAATGGCAGGTATAGCTAGACTTTCCTTCATTCTAGGGAAAGTTTTTATCACACCTGTATCTTTTAGTCAGAGGCTGGGCTAAAAATTTTATTGAGACAAATGTAGTAGTAGTAGAGACCCCAGCCAGAGATAGATTGAACATAGAAGTAATATGGGAGCCAGGACTCTGTGAGTGAAAGCTGTTTTCTGTGCTTAGTTTTGGAGGCAACTGTCTGATGTACAGGTATTAAACAGACCATCTCCCATCTTTCAAGGGGGATACAACTCACTGCTTGGCTAGTTTTCACTTTCTTAGGATATTTTCATGCAAGGTAACTACCATTATCCAGCAAAAGGAGGGTTGTCTGGGGCTTCTTTAAAGTGTTGTAACATCCCTGTGGCATGACACAGTAATTGCTGTTTTTCCTATGATGTCCTTCAGGAAGTGTCTGTGTGACAAGAAAGCCACTTAACAATGAAAAAATTCACACTGTTTGATTTTGTAAATGATAATTCACTGCAAATTGGAGAGACTTCATGGATACAGGACCTTCCCTGTGATGACAATGAACTAGAAAGGCTTCTGAAACCTAATGAGCACGTACTAGTGAACTGGCCTGTGGGAGAAAGAAAGACAGAAAAGCACCTGGTGAAAGTTGTTTACATGAGTGGTGAGTGCAGTTCCAGAACATTTGTCTGATATGAAATCTGCTTTTAAGGTATAGCTGCCTGATTGTCTGTGCTTTGGCCTTTTTCCTTTCCATCACTTCAGATGACCCCCAAGAGCTGGTGGAAATGATGCAAAAGATATTACGAGCAGATGAAATTACAAAAATACAAGTCCTTGGAAAAGGCAAGAGGAAGAGGATAGAAATGATATTCTCAGAAAGTGAGGACAGTGACCTGGATAAAGAAAAGGTGAGTTTAAGTCTTTATGTGCCTGATATTGGTAGGTCTGTAAAGGAATGAAACAGACTGTAACTATTGATTCTTCATGATATAACACACAAAAGATGTATAGTAAAGGTAGGAATACAGGCAGCCTTCACATGGTACCTCAGCACAATAACCTGTCAGAGTAATTATTTAGTCCAATGGATTTTATCCTTTTCTATGTCAAGAGACGAGTGTTATTCAAGGCTTTGATGCTCTGTAGCTCCATTGCATTTCCCTCATAAGACAGAAATCTGACTAGTGCTCAAAAAAGGGAAGGGACCAGGTTTTTTGAGGTGTGCATTGTGCTGAGATCTGCAGTGACAAAATATAGGGAAGGAAAACATAAAAGTTAACAAAGTTACAAATACATTTTTTAAAAATACTAACCAAGAATGTCAAGTGCACAGTGAATAAAAATTTATGATATATTATGAAATACTGTAATGAAAGGCTCTATAGGAATGCAAAGGCACTATTATGCACTTGTTTACAGGGGAAGATGATGAAACATATAAAAAGAAAGAAACCATTGCAGGCATCTGCTCCTGCCAACATCCTGAGTCAGCTTGAAACATCTTTAATTAACAAACAGGTAAACATCCATTTTCATCAATTTTAATGTATTAAGCAAAAGCAATCTGAAATGTATTTTTGAGGGGGGCATAGGATTTTTGCCATAGTGAAATTAACAGTTCTAAAAGATGCTACTTTGGAAAATTGGTGAATAGAGAACAGAGACAAAGGTACCTAACAGTTACATACTACACTGACCTTTCATCTTTAATTTTAATAGGAATAGTAATAGCTATGTTCGGTAACAGCTTTTATTAAAATGCACTGAGTCTGTTTATACAAGACAATTTTTTGATTTAGCCAGATATTTTAATGTTAGTTTTGATGCTTTGATTTTATGTTGTTGTTGCTGTAGATATCACGGTTGTTTGGGGTTTTTTTCAGAGAGAACCATATTCAGGAAGCAACTTCCTATATAGTGAAAGTAGCAGTGATGATGAAGAGCCTTTATTTCAACTCTCCAAGGTAGAACTATGTGCCAAAATTAAAAGTCTCAAGAGGAAGCTGACAGATACCATGAGAGAAAACTGCCGCCTAAGGCAGTCCCTGGTGATGCTTCAAGGTAAAATTGGGAGTATTTTGATGAAGAGGAAAGCCTGAAGGTCAGGAAAAGCTTGATTTATAAGAGGCCATTTGGATGGGAATTATGGATGCTCAAGCACCTGACATGATCAAGGCCTACCATTAGCATCAAAGTCTGTGATACATGGCAGCATTTAATTCCAGCAGCACTTACTGTCCTACACAGAGGCCATGCAATCACAGAGTTAGAAATGAAAAAATCTGTCTAATCCTGCCAGTTGTTCCCAAGAGAACCTTTCTGTATCCTGTGTAACCATTGGCTAAGCTCAAATACTTCACTGACCAGTCCAACTAACCTTATTTACTAGCAGTCTTTCTTGATCAATTGATACATTATTTATTCTGAAATGACTTAATTTCTAATTACTTTGGAGATTCTTCCTTACTGATAATCTGAGTTAGTTTCAGGTGCACCAAATTTAATTCTTTCCCAGAGATGAAATATTTTGTTCTTTTGTAAATGAATCCTTCATCTCTTAGTAATCATCTCTGAAGCATCTCTCACTTGTCTCTGTCCCTTACTCTGAGGCAGCAAAAACTGAACCCAAAATTTCAAACTGTTAGTGAATGAATAAGGTTTAAAGAGGATTTACTCCTTCCCTTGCCAGCTAGGCCATACCATCCCTAGACAGTCTGGTATCTGTTTTTTTTTTTATTGTCAGATGATTTTGCAATTGTTTATCAGTTTCATTGCCCACTTGACTGCATTTCTTATGTTATTCATCTTGGTTTGAATCATTCATCTCCACCTTTTTAAATATTATTTTTAAACCTTTTCTTAGTGTCTGACAATTTTTCTCACACATATAAGTCCATTTCCCTTGCATCTTGAGAAATTATTTTAGTCTTTTACAGTATTTTCTGTAATTTAGTGATTCTGGATCTTGCTGATATGTCATCTCTTGCATCCTTTTTGCTCTGCATCGATTCTTCTTAGTGGATGCAATAAAAGTTTATATTTGAAAATATTACTTTGAGCAAAGGTTATTTAAAACATATTCTCTATAGATTTAAAAAAAGGAAAAGCTTCTGCAGTCCGTGTAACTTCTTTGAAGGAAAAAAAAATCAGAGGTCACTTAGCCCATATTCAATAGCTTTATGGACTTGTAGAGATTATGAGGTTGTAAAAAGAAAAAAAAGAAATAGTCTGTTTTGTGCCATGATGGGCATAAACTAATAGTTCCTCTTAGCCTTGAACTGAACTGATCTATTCTAGAAACTGAAGCCAGATCTTCATGGGTGGGGACAGCAGAACGGCAGGAAAGCATTTGAGAGAAGAGGAAAAAAGTGTATTGAAATGTCTTTTCTGACTGCTTTGAGTCTTTCGCATTATGACAGGAATCTAATTGCAAAAATATACCTGCTTATGTAATTGGAGTCTGAAAGCTTCAATTACTATTTTACCCCTCACTTTTCATCTGATTGCAGTGTTGCCACAGGCAGTCACTCATTTTGAGGAACTGGTAGGGATGGCTGAAGCGCTGCTCAAAGGGGGAGTGACGTCATCTACGTCCAGTCTGCACCCACATGCTGTTTGGAAGGCATCTCACAATCCATTAGCAGATTCCTATGCAGCTATGCATAGTAACTCCAGCTCACCAGTAACTTTGAATGTGGAAGATGAGGAGCAACAGACTGAAAAACAGGTCAGTTAAAAGGCAATTTCAGGCATAAAACTTTATACAGTATAAACTTTACCGCTATAGCATAATATAAAAAATCAGCACCAGTAAAATAATTTGTCATCATTGCATTGATAACATGACTAATGAGCTCCTTTTCTGCAGAATGCTCTTTCCACGAGAAGCATTAGGTTTCATTCAGTGTCCTGTACACTCTCAAATTCGCTTTAATTTCTGTGACCTTGCATATCTGTGGCTAAGGGCAGAATGTGGATGCATGAAGAAAATACCAAGATCCAGGGATAACTTCCAGCCTAATGGTTTGGATGCCAAAGGGGAATGGTAATATTTCAAAGATAATCTAAGAAGAATACCAGCAGTCTGTTCAAACTGTTAATTTGTAATTGGAGGCTGGTATGTTGCTGCTCCTGTTCCAGACGCTGGCCAGCAGTTAAGTAGAAATACATGTATACAGAGATACTGAGTAAAGAAGTTCCCCTATTCTCTGCAGTTATAACAGAACATGATTGAGAAATCTAAGGCACAGAGGCTGTACATGAAAAAAATGAAGGCACAACCAAAAGAATGATTCTAGCTTCTGCATTCACAATTTACATAAATATTATTATGCACTGGGTCATGCTAATCCATGCAAATCATTCTTGCATGTTGTCATGAGGTGCTAAAATACAAAGAAGTCCGTTAAGAATTTTCGAGGTATGGTTTGACTGCATATTGCAAAACACAAAATTTGACCTAACATCTTCAAAGAAATAAAAAGACCTAATTTTCTAAGCAACCTGCCTTACTTCATAGAGGTAGCTCAAAATTGCCTATTAGGAGAGTTCAAATTCTTAGGCTGTACCTCTGCTGCATGCAGAAGCCACTCTGAAAGCCCAGGACCAGATGTCACAGTTCTTAGGGCATGTCTGTTCGGAGGCAGGAATATTAGCTTGGGCATAGTGCCATGCTACCAAGGCAGTACAGAAACCATGCCAGATCTGGACCACAGCCAGCCTGCATGGAGTGCAAGCAGAAGGATTTTGCTATGTCTGAACATGTCCTGTCTCTGCTAGTGAGTAATAAGGATCGCCTGGTGCAGGGTTTGCTAGGATGCATGGGGTCCTTAGTGTGCCCCACACCTCCTTCTGGAAAACAATCAAGCTGTGGGTATAGTCCCAAACGCTGAGCGCTATGCAAGTGTGGTGTTATCTCAAGCACACCATTTGCAGAGATTACTTTCAGAATTGTGGTTTAAAAATAGAAAATGAAAAAGATATTTCAGTGGTAATACTATATAATATTTCTAGAAAACTGCAATAGTTATGCCTGTGACCAATTTTGTTTTCCAGTTCAAGATCGAAAAGTGGCAGATTGCACTTTGTAACAAGAGCAAACCTCAAAAATTTATAAATGACTTGATGCAAGCACTTTATACACATGAATACATGGCTACACACAGCCTGACAGGTGCAAAGTCCTCCTCTTCAAAGGATAAAGCGGCAAAACCAGCTATGAATCAGAATGAAGTTCAGGAAATCATAGGTGATGACTTGTTAACATTATTCAATGTGGCTCTGACTTGACAGGGGGCTTTCTCCAAGGGAGGGGCTGTCATACTTAACAGCTGGTCTACTCAGGTGATGAGCTGTTTCCTATTTCCTTCTTCAGCTACATGCTTTTTTAAACCATCTGTTAAAAATACTGCCAGTGAAATGCTAAGTACTAGCATTTCTGTTGTGTGAATTCAGTGGGTTTTATTCAGGTGACCACTCAGGCACAGTGATATTGTAAATTTTTTTAGTCTTTGCAAGGTTAACCTGCAACAGTCAAACTTGGAGCATGATGATAACAGATAAGGGAAGGCAAAAAGGGGACACACTTCGACCAAATTTAAAATTATGTCTGCTGTGTTCTGAAGTTTAGTGAAGGTTATGAATTCTGACATTTTAATAGAGCTAGAGGCAAAATGAGACTGTATAGAAGACAGAAACAGTGATCAGAGAAGCAAACAAAATTTGGTTTATGCTGAGGTTTAAGGCAGAAAATATTTGGTACATAGGACAGAAAATAATTTCAGATGGAAGTAGCAGCTTTAAAGAAAACAGTATTTTGTGAGCATATGAAGACAAATTTTTATTGGATTCACACCAATAACTAAATACTAGAACAATATAGCCTTAATTCCTGTACTATAATTCCTCCCCCACTGCCATTCGCTTGGACTTCTGCAGTTCTATTGGTTCCCCTCTCAGCTTAGCTCCTGTACCTTAGTACAGTTTTGTTGAAGTTAGCCAGCAGTTTCAAAAGTTATCAGTTTCAAAAACCTTTTTTTCCTTAAGAACCTTGTTAGAGAAAAAGGCCCAAAATCAAGAGAGATGAAAGGAAAGAGTGTGTAGGATGGTAAAAATATATTTAGAGACAGTAAGATGAGACGGTTTTGGAATGACATATGAGAAAAATGAAAAAGATTTAATGGGATGAGAAAAATGGTTGGATTCAATCTTAATGGTCTTTTTCAACCTAAATGATTTTATGATTCTAAATCCTACTAGGGTCTAGGCAAAACTGAAAAAGGAAGCAGAGAAAGTAATCAGGACATGGAATACAGCATATTGTGGAGAATTCAGTGACAAAGCCTATAGAGAAATCAAAGAACTTTGTTAAGGTAGAAGAGAATACTCTGGAATTTAAACAGAAAACTGTCAACATTATACAAGAGAAAAAGAAAAATTAGAAGGAAGCTTGGGAGTTCTAGGACTGTAGAAAATGAGTTAGTAGATCAGATTATTTAAAGAAGATGGAAATTGTAGGACTTCAAAATAAAATGAAATTAAAGGACAGGGAAATCAAGGGGAGGGAAGATGATGGAAAAGAAGGGAGCAGGAATCGCATTCCTCATGTTGAGTCCTGTTACTATTGCATTCAAAAAATGTAGCCAGGCAAAACAGAAGGGAAATTTTTAGAAAAAGTGACATCACCTGCAAATGAAAATTAATGAGGAAAAAAAAAGGAAGATTTAGAGGCATAAAGACTGATGAGGATAGGAAAAGGACTCTGATCAAGAACAGAACATAAGGACAGAGGATTAGCAAGCACAAATCACTCACTACAGAAGCCCTTGTGGCCCTGGAGTTCCTTTTGAGTCTGCCAAGAGCAGGCACAGCAATATGGAAGGCAGAAAGAAAAGCAGGAGCTGGCATGTGCAAAATCTATGAAGGAGTTTGTAAAGACAGTGAAGTAACTAGAGTGGAAGCTGAAGTAGCTGGAACTTTAAAAGATGCAAGAAATATATTTTAGATCACACATCTCTTGTTTCCCTGATTTGGGGGCTCCATATATATATCATCTCTTTATTTTGCAGGAATCACAAAACAGTTGTTTCCAAACACAGATGATGCTTTAATTAGGCGAATGATGGGACAAAAACTGAACAATTGCACCAAGAAGCCAATTTTAAGCAAAGATCTTAACTCAGGTGCTTTTCAGAAACATAGCTTTTGGTAAGTCAAATTTAAAAATGCCTGCAATGTGTAATTCTGTATATTACTTCATAGTAACAAAATCTAAAAGCATACTTAAAATTCAGACGACAATACATATTTACCTACTTGGTATATGCACTACCAAGTCAGTAAATATTTCCATAACCTTGTACAAAAAGTACATAATGCAGAAGCAGTCCAGCTTAACATTACTGCACAAAAACAGTTATTGGTTCCAGACAAAGCAGCACAAGACTATTAACTTACAGGAAGAGAATACAGAAGTAAACATATGGAGTTGCTTTGCTCAACATGTCTATTTTAGATTTAGCATTATTTACCTTTCTTATTGTTCTCTGGCTCACCAGAGACCGGTCAATTACACTTTCATGTCACCTGTTGTGCCCCAATTAACCCACAAGTGAATATAAGGAAAATCACACCTCTTTGGTACATGTTGATAACAGTACTGTAGGAGAGCTAAGCTGACAATCCTTTACTGCCAAAAGAGCCTAAATTATTGGGTCAGAGGAATTATTAAATAACATCTTACCTATTATGGGCATTTTTGCCTTGTGAATGAAACTAATATAAAATTACCAAGCTCACGCCTACGGTCGGTCAAGTCAGCTATTTGCACAGTACTGTTTCCACATACACCAAATGCACATACCACAGGATGGTTGAGCTGGAAGGGACCTCTGTAGGTTGGCTAGTCCAGCCCCTGCTGCTCCAGGCAGGGTCACCTAGACCAGGTTGCTCAGGGCCACGTACAGTTTGGTTGAGTATCTGCAAAGAGGGAGACTCCACCACCTCTCTGGGCACCCTGCGCCCCTGCTCCGTCACCCTCACGGTATTTCCTGATGTTCAGACAGGCCCTCCTGTGTTTCCATTTCTGCCCATTGCCTCTGGTTCTGCCACGGGGCACCACTGAGAGGAGCCTCCATCTTCTTTACACTCTCCCATCAGACATTAGTGCACATAGATAAGTTCCCCTTGAGCCTTCTTGAGGCTAAACAGGCTGGGCTGCCTCAGCCTCTCCTCAAGATCACGGTAAGAAATGAGCAACGAACAGGACAAGAGATTAAAATAGGGTGACAGGGAAAAGAGATTTGTCCTTACTTAGACTTTCTATACTGAAGTAACATTTTTCTTCTTCCTGGTTCACTTCTCTCTTGCGTGTTTTTAAAATCCATATTTGTAACTGTAAGACACTTCATAAGAAAAAAAACAAAAACCAACACAACAAAACAAAAAACCCCCAACAACAACAACAAATAAAAGCACCCCAAGATATTTGACTATGTTACAACACAAATGTTTGAAAAGTAGTAGTGCTTTGCTTCTAAAATGCCTTTCTAAGCCACCTGGTAGTACTCCATGGACCACCAGTGGTCTGTGAATTATTACTTGAGAAATACTTACAGAATATCTGTTAGAAAAATCCACATACACAGGTTTTTCCATCTGGGAACAATAAACAAATGCACCAGCCTGGCAAAAATAAAGTTTACTATGTAAATGCTTTTCTCCTAGAGATGAGAAGACTTCGTAAATCAAAGGTCCTGTGTATTTGTAACATACAGTATGCAATGATTTACTACAGTATTTTTCTTCATCCTTAACACAGGCAGGAAAAATAACAGCACAAAGTCACAGATTTTGTCTTCTTTGAAAGTATTAAAATCTTAAATATTTTAAATCTTTATCTTCATCAGATGGATCCATAAATTTTGCTAATTCCTGAGTCTTCTAGTGCACACAGTATTCCTGAAGCCTTGATAGGAAGACCTTGACTACACTAAAACAACTCTGAGTTGTTATTTAATACTGCCTATAGACTTTCCAATTTAAACTTGATATTTTAAAAATGCCATTATGTCTGTTATTGATCAGTGCTTATGTAAAATCCAGTCCAACATCCATTGTAACCAATTCAGATATTGCCTGAATAGTGTCTTTTGAACTGATGCATTTATAATGGATTTTTTTTACATCTGTTAAGCATTCCCTCACCGTAAAAGCAGTTAAGCACCATGTAAGTAATCAAGATAACTTGGTGATTCCTTTAGCTCAGATGACACACGTATTCGCAGTAAGAAAAGTAAGACAATTTAAAAGTGCTCATAATCTCACAGTTACTCCTTCAGTCCACCTTCCAGCAATGAAGTACAGAGAGGGGTAGAGAAAATTCTGTTGTGCAGTACCTGTAGTAACCACTTATATGCACAAGTAACTAACTCTAAAAACTGATGATACTGCAGCTTTTATATCCTCCCTTGCTGCTAATTCTTCCTTACCCACCTCCTCCACCTTTCCCCAGAGTACAATTATGATTCAAGAGAAGAAATTTGGAGTCAAATCCAATGAGACAGACAAGTTTCCATCTCAGATCCATGAAGCTGAGGTGGAACAAGGAAAAGGGGAATGTGAATGAAGAAAACTATTTAACTAGCTAATAAACAAACTCTGCAGCTCAGAAACTAAGAACAGTACTAATTGCCCATTTAATGTTAAAATCTCAAACTTAGTTATAAATTGTCTCAACAGTGGTTCAACAGCTGCTCCTCAGGGCATCATCTCTTCGGCTGTTCCTCCTAGTACACAAGACCAGCAGGATGATGATTCACCAGCTGCTAATGCACAACTTCAGCAAAGTGACAGCTGCCTGACTCCTCCACCTCCCACCCTAGAAGGTCAGCAGGAGTGTCCCAAACCCACTTCTTCTAAGGTGGAGTCTCAACTCACCAGCAGCTCACCAGCACCCTCTCCCAACCAGGGTTGTGGACGGCATCTCAGGAATTCAGACAAGGAATGACAGAAGGTATTTCATTCCAGCTCACATGCTCAATGGAGATTAAGAAGTAGTATAAAATAAAAAAAGAAATAATATCTAAATTGTACTAGATATATGGTAGTGTCCAACAGTGGACAGAGATAGAAGCCTGAGAACCTTTTTCTCAAACAAATGAAAATTCCATAGTCTAGAAAAAAAATGAAGCCATATTAATATCTTTGGATTTAAGGTATTATAAGATATATGCATGTTATGCAGTAATTCAAAAAACAAAATTGTACTGAAGAATACAAGTAGAGTCCCCCTTAGTTAGAAAAAAACATTATTTAAAGTACTACCAAAAGAATATATATGAGGAACCATAATTCCCTTGCTTTCACCTTGACAGCTGAGGGAAAACTGCTTAACTGATCAAAGAAAGCTATTGTATATTAATGCAAAAAGATATAGTGATATGGTGAGAAAATAGAAAGATTTCCTAGTGAAAGGAAGACTGTGGCCAGCACAGGAGTAGAAAGCACAGGGCCATGTGAGCAGAGAAGAAGAAATAAAATAGATGTTTAAGGATGCTACTAACTTGGAAAACAAAAAAGCTTTCTTAGGGCAACATCTTTCAATATATCCACAGGAAAGAAGCAGCTAATTTTTAACCTCTCGAAGTAGGAAAGGCAATGGAAGAAGCCATGTTCCCTTGTAGCTCAGGGAAGAGTCCTCCAGGAATGCCTGTTTAGTTGTGGAAGCCATTCTCTTGCAGGGATTCTGTTGCTGGTACTCTGCTGGTTTGGCAGCTCTTACTCTCTCCTCTTCCCTGACCATCAGGTTCATAGGATAAGGGTGCCTGGTCCCTCCA
>QWTY01031307.1:0-40319 GCA_008033365.1 Pseudorectes ferrugineus
GGGCAGGCAGCCCCGGAGTGCAGTGCGGAGCCCCGCGGAGCAGGAGCTGTCGCACCGCCGAGGGGAGCTGGCTAGCTGGGGCTGGGGGAGCGGTGGGTGCCTGGCCGCTGACTCGGATGCTCTCCCCGCAGGAGGCCGTGGGCCGGACCAGTGCCGAGCCGGGCCGAATGGGCGGCACGGCAGGGCCAGAGCCCGGGGACCCCCGGGGCGGCTGAGCTGGCCCATGGCTGCGGGCGCGGGCGCCTTCGCGTGGGCCACTTTCCCCGCCATGCCCACGCGGCGCGTGTACTGCAGCGCCGCGCACCGCGACGGGCAGCTCTTCGTGCTGGGCGGCTGCGGGGGCGGCGGGCGAGCCCTGGGAACTGCCGAAGTGCTCGACCTCCCAGCCCAGCGCTGGACCACGCTCCCACCACTGCCCACGCCGCGGGCTGGCGCTGCCGCCCTCGCCCTAGGCAAGCAGATCTTGGTGGTGGGCGGTGTGGATGCGGCACAGAGCCCCCTCGCCTCCGTTGAGGTCTACCACGTGGATGAGGGCAAGTGGGAGAAGAAGGCGGCACTGGCTCAGCCCTCCATGGGCATCTCAGCTGTGCACAGAGGTGAGGGATAGGAACATGTTGTGACTCCTGCTCAAAGTTTGCTGAGCATCCTTGGAGTCTTGGCACAACGCAGCATGTCAGGAGCCAGGGTTGGTCCCTGTATGTGGTGCCCATGTCTGCTCCCTGGACAGGGATGCTCTGGCATGGACCAGGCTGCAGCGTGGTGGGCAGGGCAGAGGAGATGTCAGGACAGTGGTGGGAGCGGGCAGGGGTGCTGGCTGGCTGCACTGGAAGCAAGAGCAGGATTTGGCAGTATGGCTGTGTTGCCATGGTGTCTCCAGGGAGATGGTACTGCCGAGAATAATTAGAGAGGATGGCCTTGTGCTCTTCTCTGTGCCTGATGGATGGGGTGGAGAGCGGGGCGAGAGGGTCCCAGTGCGATTAGGGCATTGCCAGGTTTAGGCCTGGTTGTACTCACTGTCCCCCAGCTGCCCTGGAGCAGTGTCTGGCTGTGGGGCTCAGCAGTGCCCGTGCTGCCTGCCCTGGAGGCCATGGGGGGACTCCCAGCCCTTCGGCACTGCCCACAGATCCCCCTGCCTCACTGCTGCCTCTTTTCCAGATGGGGCTGTCTATGCGCTGGGGGGAATGGGTGCGGACACCTCTCCCCAGGCACTGGTCCGTGTCTATGAGCCAGCAAAGGACCACTGGCAGCCCCTGCCCTCCATGCCCACCCCGTGTTATGGGGCCTCCGCCTTCCTGCAGGGCAACAAGATCTTCGTCCTGGGTAGGTGCTGCTGGGCCAAACCAAGCATCCCCTGTGCCTCTGCCCTCTTCTTCCGCTGTTCCCAGGCCAGAGAATGACCTGGTACACCCCAAGGTGGCTCCATGCTGCCCAGTGCTGCAGCCAGCGGGCCCCATCCTGCTTGCTGAGCACACCAATAGTGCCAGCTCAGGGCACTGGCAGCCACAACATCTCCTCTGTGCACAGGGGGTCGGCAAGGCAAGCTGCCCGTCACCGCCTTCGAGGCCTTTGACCTGGAGACAAGGAGCTGGACACGCTACCCCAGCGTGCCCAGCCGCCGCGCCTTCGCCGCCTGTGCCATGGCTGATGGGGTTGTCTTCAGCCTGGGCGGGCTGCAGCAGCCAGGGCCCCACAACTTCTATTCCCGCCCCCACTTCGTCAACACCGTGGAGATGTTTGATCCTGCGCAGGGTGAGCTCCATGTCTCTGGGTGAGGTGGGAGCATCTTCTGTGGGTCCATGATGACTCTGTGAGTTGGTGAGGGGTGTCTGTGCCTGAGGGACATGATTATCTGGGCTCTGAACATCAACCCCTTGCACCCATGGTGAATCCTGCCCTGTGCTCCCTGGTCCCAGGGAGTGATTAACCTGGGGGTGTCCTGGCCTTGGTGTGTAGAGAGGAAACCCAGCGGGCAATGCTCACTCCCTCTCATACCCAGGTGTGTGGAGAAAGCCAAGCCGCACCATCCGTATGAAGGAGAAGAGAGCCGACTTCGTGGCTGGATGCCTGGGAGGAAGAGTGGTGGCCGTGGGTGGCCTCGGTAATGCTGGGGGTAGGCGTGTGGCCATGTTCCCATCCCCATTCTTTGTGGCACATCAGTGATCTGCATGGCAGTAGGGAGGTTAGCTGTGCAAAGCCAGGGGGTTACTGCAACACTGTCTGCAGCAACATCTCTCTGTGCCCTCACAAGTGCTGCGGGGACCCTACTGCCCTGTCCCACAGGCTGTCCCATTGTGCCCCTTGCCCCTTTCACCCCCCAACCAGGCTTTTCCCAGCTCATGTGCAGCATGCTGGGCTCACACAGCCCATGGTGGCTCAGCTCCACTGTGCAGGGCTGCTGTGCTGCATCCCTCTCCTGAGAGAGCTGGGGAAAGGTTAGTGCTGTCACTCAGCAGAGGAGATACAGCAGGAAGGACTTTCTGGGGAGCCTGGTGCCAGCCACAGCACCCCCAGCCCTGCAGTGCGGGCTGCCAGACCCCCAAGATCACTGGGGGAATGAGGAATGGTGCTGGCTGCATCCCTGCAGTGTGGCATTGCTCCTGCTGCAGCTGGAGCTGCCCTCGCTTATCCCTGCAGTGTGCTGGCATGGGGAGGGGGGGAGAGTGACGAGTGGTTGCGGGGCAGAGCCAGCAGTGTGGCATTAGTGCCAGCATCCATCCCTGTGGGGACTCTGCTAATCCTCTTGTGCCCCCACTGATTGCCTCTGGGATCTCAGAGGCCATGCAGCCCAGGGCTCCTGTGGAGGCATCAAAGGAATGTGGAAGGGGAAAGGCAGAGCCTGGGGTGGGGAGGGGGATCTGCATGGGGGCTGATGTCATTCTGTCTTCCACAGGGAACCAGTCCTGCCCACTGGACTCAGTGGAAGGGTTCAGCGTCTCTCTGAAAAAGTGGGAGCTGCTGCCCCCCATGCCCACTGGCCGCTGCTCCTGCTCCAGCTGCCCGGCACCCAGACTGCTCTTCATCATCGGCGGTGTGGCCCAGGGTCCCAGTGGCGCTGTTGAGGCTCTGTGCCTGCGTGATGTGCCCTGAGTGTGACCCCGGGGACCAGCCCTGGCCAAGCACCAAGTGCCTGAAGACGGGGACAGGGTGTGTGAGCACCCATGTGTTCACCCAGGGTGACCTGGCCCCAGGAAGCCTCTGTTCCATGATGCCAGGCACCAGAGCAGCTGCAGTTTTGGGAACTCCTCCCAGCTTCTGCAGCACTGTGGCAATGAAGCCCAGGGCAAACTCCTGCCAGGTGGGATGGCCATCGCCAGCAGCGTGGAGGGAGCAGCGGTGGCAGGACTGTCACTGGCCTCTGCCCCGTCCAGCCCCATCTGTGCCATGGCGTGTCCGTGCCATGTGTGTAGCAGTGAGTGCTGTGTCGTCGTAGACCCAGTCAATGTCTCATGTAGCACAGAGGTGCCCTGTAGCTCAGTGCCTGGGAGGTGATGTAGCACCTCAAATAAATGAAACACGTGGAATTTTATCCCACTGGAGTCATGTCATCTCTGGTTATCCTACTCCAGGCAGACACATGCTGCAGCCTGTCAGGAAAACCCCTCCCAAGGCAGAGTTCAGTGACTCCATACTGTGGAGTAGGGGTAACTCTTGTTCTCCCCACCTCCAGGGTGAGCAGAGCAATGTGATGTAGAGATCCAGCCCCTGTTTGGAGAGGGGGAGCTAAGCAGTGGCTGTCCTGCCTTGGCACAGTCTTGTTCCTGCTTGGCCTCCTGTGGGTGAAGAGGCTGTGGAGGGTAAAGGCAGCAGCAAGAGAGGGACTTTTTTGGAGGGAGCAAGGGTGTGAGAGAGGCAGGGAATGGTGAGGGTTGCCAGGATGCTGAGAAGAAATAAGAGATGCTTAATGTCAGGGCTCCTGGGCCCTATCAAGCACCACAGCCCCATCTTAAAGGATGGACCGTGGCTGGTGTGTGGGAGAGCTGGGTCCAACTGTGTCCAGCTTCTCTAGGCAGGAGCACCTCAATCCTGCTTACTGGCAACCAGGAAGGGAATGTAAGCTCCATACTGGTGCGGTGTCTGTGGGTGGTGTTTAGGGGTGCACTGTGAGATCAAGGTGGGGTGACACTTGAATTACCAGTGCTATGGGCTCACCTGAGCCTTGTTGCTCTTGGCTCCACACAGTCCCACACTCAAAGCAGAGAGCAGGTGAGGGATTTGATCTTTCATTGGTACATTAGAAAGATCTCACAAGTCCAGGTAAATATCAAGTACAGATGACCGACCTTTTAGAGAAGACAGCCAGCTTGAGCCTCGGGTGGGGCTGCAAGGCTGTAGAGACAGGAGACTGAATCCCATCAGAGTGCGGCAGAATCAGACACACTGCTGGGGCAGGCTGTGCCATGTCCCGGGGGCATCACAGCATGGGAAAAGTTGGAAACTATTCATAAAAGAGCATTCAGAAGACATTTTCATGTTGCTGCTCCATTGCCGCTGGTGCCCACCTGGCACAGTGACTGCAGGGTCCGTCCTGATGCACTGCATGGCTGTTTGCCTGTGATTTGGGAGGAACAGCTTGGGATACCTGGGCTGGTGGTGCCTCAGCTGGAAGCATCCCTGCATCTGCCTCTGGAGTTGCCATAGAAACCACCGCTGTGCCAGAGCCAGCATCAACAATGAGCCCCAAATTAGAGCTGGGAGGATGTGCTGGCAGCCGGGGAGGAGGTCAGTGGTTTGTGCTATGGTGGGGGCCTGGACAGAGGGACACCTCCTCTAAGCACAATGTGCTCCAGCCTTCTATGAGTATTTCACAGCACTCCCTGACCTGTGCTCAGCCCTGGTGGGCTTGTCCTTCTCAGGGTCCTGGAAGGTGACAGACCCCTTGCTGCCACTTTGGTATGTCTCCCCACCCTGACAGCTCTTGCCAGAAACCACCAAGGCATGTAATAATTCCACTCCTGCTAAAACTTTAGTCATGGGGGACCCTAAGTCATGGAGCTGCATTGGAAACACAGGCCTGATTAATAAGCTTTTCCTGCAGGAGCACCGCATGAATGGGATAAATCCAGATGCTGAGTCACCAGCAAATTGACATCCCTCTGTGCCAACTTCACAAGCTCCCTGCTGCTGATGGGGTGCCCAAGGCTACTTTTCCAAATTCAAGGTGGTGACGGCTGCAAGAGCCACAGGATGCTGGAGGGGGAAGCTGCAGCTCAGGACCCCCTCACTGTTGCGGTGTTTCCAGCAGTGAGGCTGATGATCCTTGCCCCACATGGGTTTGCCCCTCTGTCAGCAGCATTTTGCCTCCTGCACACACTTTCCTGGCACACCGACCCACCAAAGTGCCTTTTGGCTTGGCTCCTCCACCCAAGGGGAACAGAAATCTGTGACCTCTCTTCATATGTGGATTTCTCATTCTTTTCTCTCTCCGCTTTTGAGCACAAGACCAGAATCCCATTTGAATGAGGGGAGAAAAGTTACCAGGAAAATGTCCAAGGACATCTCAGGGATGGAGAGATGAGGGTCCTGACCACTTTTGCAGACTGACATGTTATTAACTGAAGAGGTCCTGTGAGTTTCTAATGAAATGTGCTATGAAGTTAAAAAAGTTGAGAGATGTACCAAGTATATTGCTGTCTATCTCCTGGAAGCTTCTGCTAATTTTTACCAAAGGAAAGACTATAAGTATCTGGCCACCCTCCCTAATGCTAGAAGCACAGACTGTTATTTCAGATATAAGGAGAGCTATGAGCCAGAGCCTGGCAACGTGGTTAATCTCCCCAGAGCATGTTACGGACGGGGGAGATGGAAATGGAGGTAGCTGTCAGACCTATAATTTAAAAAATGTGTTTCCATATAGAAATTTCTTTCTGTTGTCAGGAGAGATGGAAATACAAAAATCTCATTTATCATATTCCACAAACTCGCTAGACGCTCACACCAGAAGGCTCCAGCCACATCAGAAATAGGAATAGCTCTTTCTAAGTACCTAAAATAACATGTCGAGCCTTATCGCCAGTGCACACAGCACCGGCAATTCCTTTTCTAATGGCAGTGGAAGTATTGTAAATGGGTACAGGACTCTACAGTCTCTTCTGCAGGGAGATCTGGGCCAACTTTTCAATCGTGAGCAATAAAATGGTGGAAAATCACTGTTTATGATGCAGTGCCATATAGGACCTGGATGCACAGCAAGGCTCTTGGCAGCAGTGCCATGCACTGGCCTGTACAACAGAGTTGTAGGCAGTTCAGGAGCAGAACAAGGCTTTTATTTA
This sequence comes from Pseudorectes ferrugineus, assembly GCA_008033365.1. Lineage (NCBI taxonomy): Eukaryota > Metazoa > Chordata > Aves > Passeriformes > Pseudorectes > Pseudorectes ferrugineus. The sequence continues at coordinate 6,270 of QWTY01031307.1, forward strand.
ATCAAAAAGTGCAATAAACATCAACATTTCTGTCAGCTTGGCTCTCTGGAGGAAGGTTTGCTTTTCAGTCCATGGCTGCCTTGGACAGCCCAGCCACTACCCCATCCCTAAAGGAGGAACACAGTCCAAGCTGCAACTCCCTACTCTGGTCCTAGAAAATCAACCCATCGGAGTCTTCTCATTTAGCTGGGAGGTATCAAGCTGCCTTGATTAATCCAAGCTATTTAAACCAACTCTAGTGCTGTAATGTCAAACAAAAACAATGCAGTGAAGTCACTCCAATAAGATTTTATGGGTAAAAGGCCAGAATTTTATTTTTTTATTTAAAATGAAAACTTTATCTACATGGGATTTGATTAGGAAACCAGATATATACATCAAGAAAGCCATTGTTTTGACACCCCTGAGCTCTGGGCTGCCTTTAATACTAAAGGCAAAAGAGAATAAAGGGGAATGTAAGTAATTCCCCTGATCTATCAATGAATTTATGTCAACCTTATTTCTGCAGTGGTTTAGTGCTTATGGCGTATCTTCAGAGCCAGGAAACAAACATTTTAACTAGCATTGAAATAGTTTTGAATTAAAGGAGGAAAAAATAGACAAGCAAGCACGCCTGTTTTACATTCCTAAATATGGGGGTTACGGAACCACGAGGCAAAAAATCCAGTAAAACTATATTTGAGAATCTTTCTCTAGGGAATGTTTAGATGATGGCTATTTTTGTCATACTTCTGATGGGTGAAATTAAATCCTTCTGCATTTCTGCCAGAGGTATTTACATGAGAGACCACACAGCCTCTGGAAATGAAGGAAATGGGTGCTGTGGCTGCCATGCTCCCACGGCAGCAATCATCAGTGTGCCAGGTTCCAAGCTTTCAGCTTTCTCTTCCTCCCAGTGTCCTGTGATGACCCCCTCTACCCAGAGCCATGCTTCCAGGTGAAGGGCAAGGGCTGGCTTGTGGAGCGACTGGAGCTGGGGCTGATCCTGGGTCCATGGCCTCAGGGTGAGATCCAGGGACCCTCAGCCCTGAGGTGACCACAGGGACCCTCAGCTCTAGGGAAGGAGCCAGGGACACTCAGTCCCAGGGTGACCCGAGGGACCCTCAGCTTTGAGTGAAATCCAGGAACCCTCAGCCCTGGGATGAGACCCAGGGACCCCCATAGGCTCCCCATGCCTCTCAAGCCTCAGAGTGCAATCCAGGAACTCTCACCTTGGGGTGACCCCAAGGACCTTCAGGCCCAGATTGACCCCAGGGACCCCCAGCCCTGGGGTGAGACCCAGGGACTGCCCCAAGGCACTGAGGCCCCTCAGGCCCCACAAGGTGGGCAGGCCCAGTGGTTGGCTGCATCCCAGGCCTGTGGAGAGCCCCAGGCCAGGCCTGCCCTGGGCCTGCAGGCCCGTGTCCCCCTGGGCTGTCCCCACAGCCACAGGACACAGGTGACGCTGCCCTGAGAAGGGCTGGTCATCTTCTTCCATCTCCCTCCTCCCTGCAGGGCACTGTGGCACCATGGTCACTGCTGGCAGGGAGAGGCCATGAGGGCCAGGGCCATGGTGTTGGCTGGGGGCTCCCTGCCGGGGTGTCAGCCCTGAGAACAACATGAACTTCAGTATCTGGAACATTAAGGAGATGCTGAGCACACCATCAGCCCTCGGGTAAGCATGAGTGGGGGGAGATGGAGAGGGGACAGGGTGTGAAACCAAACACTTGGAGGGGGTGATGTCAGTGAAGTGAAACATGTCCAGAACTGGTCTGTGGCTAATTAGGGAAATCTAATGGGAGTTCATTAGCCTCCCCTGGGATCCTGTTTATGCCCCCAGCCTGCCAGCACTGCCATAGATCCACCATTGCTGGGAATCTAAAAATCAGCATCAGCTGGAAGCTGTACCCTTGTCCATTCAGGGTGTATTTGGGGAAGCCCTGTGAGCTGTCCTCATCTCATTAGATAAGTTAAGTGTTCCTCTGCCTGTGCAGAGGGCAGATGGAATGAATCGTGATGTGCAATATTATTGCACATTATGTAACTCAAAAATTATTCCATATCCTGCATTTATACCCATGGCTTGTTTTTTTCCCAGCAGAAGCCAAAGAGCAGCTAGAACTCCCCACATCTACAATCTACAGTGAAACAACAAATATTCAGATGTAAACATCTGGAGGGCAAATATGTAAGACAAGCTGCATTTTGTACTTCAGAACATCCTTTGTATCACATGGCTAAAAAAGGCAGTGGGATTCATCCCCTGTTTGACTCTAGACAAGCTAATTGATGAATTTGGTGCTCTAAGCCTCTGTTAGTTAAATAACCCACTTACATAACTAGCTTGTTCAAATTCACAGTTTTAGTCATACTGTCTCTTTGGCCAGATGTTACCACAATGATGGATGATAATGAAAACATAATAGTCATTTTCTTGACCATTATAAAAATGCTTGTCATATATATATGAATTAATTGAATTTTACACAGATGCAGGGGGCAAAGGGGAGCCAATTCAGGGAAAAATGTATTTATATCTGTCATAGTTTTGTCTTTATAATCGTGCATTGCTCAACTCTATTGTCTTCTTGGTACCTGCAGGTTTATTTTGTTTGTTTTTTGGGAGGTTTGTTAGTTTTCAGTAAGTTGTTTATAAGTTCGAAAACCTGTGGCTTTCTTTCTGGTCAGAGACTGAGGAGGGAAAATTTAGAGAATATATTAAAAAGACATAATATCATATATAAAATATATAATTACATTTTATATTATATACAAGATATATAAGATATATTTTTTAAATATATAAATAATTCTGTGGAGTTGTGCCATAGGGAAGGAAATGAGTGGAAGAAGCACAGATGCCTATTTGGAAAGGGATCACTTGAATTTCTTCCTTCTCCAAAGTAGCCTATCACCTACAATGTCTTCCCTTTTAACTCATTTATTAATGCAGGAAGAAAATATAGGCAAGATTTTAACACCCACTCCTCAGCATTCCACATTTTTTGCAAGTGAGTTCAAAAGGGTCAAATAGGGCATAAAACATTACTGGAAATGCAGCTGGGTTTTTGGAGGAGGTAAGAAGGGAGAAAAATTTTCTTAGGAAAATTAACTTTTTCTAAAGGAAAGAAAAGTTTCCCACAGGAACATGTGAATGTGTGTTTGTATTTGAAATAGGGGGAAAAGGTGTTGATTACTTTTCCCTGGCTCACTTCTTTTACTAGAAACCTTTCCCACCACAGCAGGGTATGCTGTTTAATCCCCAGAAAGCTCTTTCAGGGAGCTTTAAAAATGAAACATAAAATCAGCGTATAATCTAGGCAGAGTATGACTCACTTTGTGAGTTCTTTGCAAGTTGAGTCAGGGTGTTTCTTCTGAGAGCAGCTGCCACCAGGTCCCCAGGAAATGCAGAGCTCCAGTGATGCATTGTCCTCACGGCCACAGCTCTGCACAAGCCCAAAACTGCTCTGGGTTTTATTTGTTATCTGTCAGACACACAAGTGCTTCTCTGCAACCCTAACAGCCTGAGAAACAGGGTGTGGGGAACCAAAGTCCCTGTTCCACCTGGTTTTATATATGAATATTGACATAATAGAGATATTAGAAATGCAGCAGAGGGAAGATTATCAGGCTGGACAATAATATCAGGGTGCCAGTTATTTTAGAGGGTGGAAGGGGGCCACATGACAGCTATACTGGGAAAGCTTAGGCTTAACTGAAGTGTATTGACAAAGGACACAGTTTTTATGGATTGAAATGCCAACCTTTATTAGAGAAAGTGCCACATTAGAGCAGTGCTGCCGCCTGCCCAGCCAGGAGGGCTGGCAGAGGGAGATCACAGAGGATGCGAGAACAGCAGCCACAAAAGCAGTGATGCTTCAATCAGCCTTTGATTGACCGGATAAGCATCACAGGGGTGTGATGCTGAAGGTAGATTTTCAGACACCATCAATACCTGCCTTGATCAGGGAGCTCACAGGGGAAGAGACATATCTTGCCTTGGCCCTGAGCTGCGCACAAGACCCATATTCAGGCTATTTACTCTTGTAGTGCTACCACGAGAGTGGCAGTAGGGAACAGGAGTCAGTATCTGCAGGAGCAGCAGAAGCCAAAAAGTCCACTACTGTTAATTAAAAAAAAAAAAAAGACACTGGAATAGTAATAAGAAACCTCATTAAAAAATAAATTAAACTGTACAGCCCAAAGGGTTAAATGCTTGCCTGAGGCAGAAAGATTATTTAGACTTGATTATTTAGATTTGAAATTGAAGTTATGAGAAATTTCTTGTATCATGAGAAAAGAAGTAACTTGCTAAATGCATAAAAGCTACTTATATACTGACTTCCAAAGACATCAGAGGCAGAGAGCCTGCCAGAAAGTGTGTAAGGCCAAGAAATTATGAAAATATTAAAGAGGAATTCAAAACAGATGCTTGAAGTTAAAGCCTACTTGGGCCACTACTCTCTACAGTTTATTTCTGCTGTTGAGAATAACTTCCAAGTTTAACAACCTCATTTAATCCATTATCCCATGAAATTCCATCCCACATCACAAGGTTACATATTTTGAAGTTTCATTAAGGTCTGAGAATAAGCAGAAAATGAAGGAGACAGCCAGGACAAAGACCAGGAGAGGAGCTGTAAAATTCCAGAGCCTCACAGGAATGAGAAACCGGGGCTTTAAGTGTGGGCTGGAAGATGGCTTCAGGCTAGAGAGGGGGGTGGCAAAAAAATATCCCTGTCTCCAAATGCCTAGCTTTTAATATGGTTGGGGATGCATTTTGTGGGAGCAAACAGGGCTGCTCTGCAGAAATCCCAATCTCCTCTTACAGAAAAGGCTCTGTTGTAACTGGCAACCAGCTCAGGACAAAGGGCTAACATGGATTCCAAGGTAAGGAATGTCTGGGCAGTATTGAATCACAGCAGAATGAATAATGAATAAACTCATAGAAAGTAAAAATGACTTTGAGAAATTAAAATAAGACCAGAGGGATTTTGAACGTGAAATCTGGAAACTGGAGGCAGTGTTTGAGCTGAATAACTGAGAGGGATTTCATCATGGTTAATGCATTAGGGCCAGTGCCAGAATCTGTTTGTAGAAATTCGTTTTAGGATGTGGTGCAAATTATTTGCAGCAAGCAGGTCGTGCCATTCCAGAGGACAGGAAGCAAAAGAATAATTTTCTACTGTGACTGTTTCCAGTGAAGAGATGGCAAATGGCTGGAGGCTGCAATAGCAGCTAGAACTCCTTGGTTTAAACTCCTCCAGCTCCCCTGCACCCAAAGCCAAGGCTGATCCTTGCTCATTTGCTGAGCACATTGGCACATTGGCAGGCAGCTGATAGTGAGGATGAGAGAAGTATAGCAGAGCTAGAGACAGTTCCTATAGATACAGGCTAAAGCCAGGAGGAAGAGCAGGTGAACAGCAGCTCCCAGAATTTGAATTGGATTTGTTGTGATTCAGCCCTGGTCCCTAAATGAGGAGGAGCAGAAAGGGCTGTGGGATTTTCTGGAGGGGAACCAGGAGAAGAGAGACTTTATGGCACTGATCCTACTCAAGACACTGCTACTAGGAGAGAAAGATCTCTTCTTTGGGAAAGAGGCTTTACTGCACTTTGAAGAAATGTGTCAGAAAGGTGTAAGTGAGCTTCACCCACAGTGCCTGAGAAGAGGGATGTTGGCACAGGTTCAGTGGGGATGACAGAACCAGAGAGAATCACTTATAGCAGCACTGCAGATAAATGTTATGCTGAAAATTGTAGAAGTCTCAGTTTGCTTTTTCAAATGACTCTTAAACCTTGGTGTTGGCACATAAGGATGGATCCAAACAAAAGAATACGAATACCAGTTTTAAAAAAAGATTGATGAGGCCTATGGCAATTTACAGTTATGAAGTTTTACTTTGTCAATGTCCCTAGAACATCTAGGAAACACAAGAAGAGAGTATTTATCACATGCCATGTTTGTTTTGAGGCAAGGCAGAACCTTTGAATGAAAGGTGAATGTTTGCATGTGGTTGTGCTAAAATATTTGGACTGGAAATCAGAAAATTAGAAAAATGAAAGAAGTTCCTGAAAGTTCTAACTCCTCCTATAAAGGGGGAATTTCCACTGACAACAGGGAAACAGAGACTGTGAAGATCTAACTGATCCCCCAGATATGCAGAACACTGCGGATTTTTTAGATCACTCTCATATCACGAGAAAGGGTTGGAGCTGCCAATATTGCAATACCTTGCATTGAGTTAGGTGGGAAAATGAAATCATACCGTCAGTCTGCAGAGGATGATTTACCATTTTTTTGAGCTGTCAAGAACTTGTTTTACATATCTAAAGTTGATTTTGCTTTGGATGCATATGCTAGTGCCACTACCAAAGGAATGTTATGGGCACCAACACACGGACGATTTGGGGCATGGCTCATGTTAGCAGAAAGCCAGAAGTTCTCCTGAGGTAAACTATTGCATCACTTCGGAGGAACTGCTAACTGGGATTGCATACCTGGGATGTTTCCTCGCTGTTTATGGGAAAGGGTTTATATTTAGGACAGAACATGCATCCCTACATCTCAGGCATTCTGAAGGGAATGGTCAGGTGGTTAGAAGAGCTGGAGTTGCCTGATCACAGATATGATCCCACATGTGATCGTGGTTGTCTGATCTCTCCGTCAGGGACAGGCCTGGGCCAAGCATGGCCAGTCTGATGGCTTGCCCAGAGGGTCTTGTTAGTAAATTAATTGCCAGCAGTGTTAAGCAAGGGAGAAAGAAATCCATTGCTCAGGGGAATGAGTGTATTCAAAAGAGACATCTGTTTCACCTCCCCCTCTAATTTGCAGAAATGCCATCATTCCTAAACCAGCTGCTGAGGTAGTAGACTTAAGACAGAAAAATTGGGCTCCAGAGCAGCCAACAGCCGCCTTTGGTTGTTATGCAGAGTAAGCCTAAGAAGTCACTTGGCTCATAAAGTCCTCTCAGCTCAATATTCCTCATAAAATCGTTGTTATAAGAATCTTGTGCTTCAGGTATTAAATAACACAAAGGATCTGAGAAAACGAGCATATTGTGGGGTGTGATATTCACCAGTTGTACTGGGCAATTTCAAAGGGGGTTTGTCAGGACAGTAAAGCATCTAAAGATTATAAAAACCCTTCCTCAAACTAAGAGGGAGCTTTTTTTTGGCTGGAAGACAGGAGGATTTAGAAAACTGGTGCAGGAGGTGTGCTACTCACATTGTAGGCAGGGGTTCTGCCTGTGTGGGGTCATGGCAGCCCATGTGCTTACATGTCTCCCCCACATACTGGCTGTAGATTAAGAAATTTTTTTTTTTTTTAACAAAGCTTCGCTGATATGGAAACAAGAAGCTGTGCAAGTAAAACTGTATTCAGATTTTTTTTCTTAGCAGATTTGTGGTCCAGGGAGGGATTAAGGGAGAAGTTTTGAATTCAGACAGACTTATCAAGCTTTTTGAGAATCCAGAAACCCATACCTCATCTATTTTTGCCTGCAGCTCAGTGTACTCAGTGAGCTTAAAGCCAAAAGTATTAATATGATATTGTCAGTGACACTACTATATAATGGAGACTGAGCAGTTCAAGTACTGCCACTAAATCCTTTTCCTGTTGTGTCTATGATGTTTGGGCTCCTTCCAAAATTAGGGATTAACCAAACACATCACTGCTAATAAATGTTGGGGTGATCATCTCTTGTTATACACATGAATTATTCTCCTGTTCCTTCTCCTTTACTTGTATCATTTGATACGGAAGAAAAATCTTGTGTAAAATTTTCATTAATTATTTTCATTAATTTTGGTCTCTAGTTCCCAGCTCCAAAGGCAGCAACACATCTCTCCATCTTGGTAGCTCAAAAAAAGCAAGAGCTGAGAATATAAACCTGGACCAGCTTTTTTTGTGTTTGGTCCTAACCTAAACACTCTGCCATACCTTGTGGTTGTGGAGCAATGGAATAATGATCATTTAGACAGAAAGATGGTAGATTTAGATTGATTGTTATGAAAAAATTCTTTCCTGTGAGGGTGATGAGGCACTGGCACAGGTTGCCCAGAGAAGCTGTGGGTGCCCCATCTCTGAAGATGTTCAAGGCCGGCAAGGATGGGACTTTGAGTAACATGGTACGGTGGAAGATGTCCCTGCCCATGGCAAGAGGGTTGGAACTAGGTGATCTTTAAGGTCCCTTCTAACCCAAACCATTCTACAATTCTTTGTGAAAAATGAAAGAAGTCTTTTGTATGTATTTTTGCTAACAAAAAATTGAAGCCAGCCTCCAACACAATGAGAAGCAGTGCAGCTGCGCAGGGAAACGTTTGTCTGAGAAAAGTTGGTCCTGTGCTACAAGCCTAGTCCGTAAAGCAGGAGAGGAGTATAAGAGTGTTTCTGAAGAGGAGTAGAATCAGAGTAACACAGCACAAAATCAAGGGTATCTAGAAAAGATTTATTTGAGTAATGCTCAAGGGAAATAAAAGTGCTTCTGAGTAGCATGTTAATGTTTGAAATATTTCCAACAATTCAGATCAGTTCATCCAGCCATATGCTACCTTTATTTATTTGTTGTTCTACTGTGTCAGACTTAAGGCATGTGGAGAATAAATGACCAAGAAATGTCAACTATTAGTCAGAAAGTTTTATTCTGTTGGAACTGCCTTCCATTAATTGAAGCAACACCTGAGTTACAACAGAAATTGTTACCCAGAGTAGCTGAAAGGGAGAGACCCAGCACTTGCTATGAGTCTCTTTAACTAAGACTGATTGACAAGGCAGGTAGGATGAGCTGTGTTAGATGCCCAGTCCTGGGTTTGATATTCTGTCTGCACGACATGCTGGAGAAACACCTTCACTCCTATAACGTGAATTCCACACTCTGTGTGGATGTGGTAGTTCAAGATAACCCATCTGGTTTATCTTAGAATTCAACCTTATGCCATTATAGGAACAGCACCTTCCAAGCAGAGAGTAAAAATTAACATGGTGGGGTGGGCCACGATCAAGCAGTTCCAGCAGGACACGTAGGGAATTCCGTTTGGCTTTTTAATTGCTCCAGACTCATTCACATCCCTTTCTGCACCATTTCAGGCCTAATAAGATTTCCATGCGGAGCAGCACTGCCAGTGACTACTCGAGTCTGAGTGATTCTCAGCTGCTCTTCGGCTCCCAGTTCTGCCTGGAGAATGTGCAGTCAGCAGCAGCACCACTGGAGCTGGGCTCGCAACCGGGACAGCAGAACTCCCAGGATGTGAGTCTTGCCCTCAGTCAGCCCTGTGCAGGCACACAGCCACCATTCAAAGTTAATGGAAAATGCTGAAATCAGGTGGTAACATTTGAAAATGTCAGTAACTGCTGAAATCAAGTTACCTTGTTCCTACATACACATACTTACTGTGACAAGACAAAGTAGCAGCCTGGTCAGATGAAAACCTAGTATTTATAACGGATTGCTATAAATTATTATTGAGATAGGTATTATTTTCTTCAATCACATTTTTTAAGTTACTAAAATAATATGAAATTATTCTCAAGCTAATGTCTTTAGACCACATACCTAGCCAAAGTAGAACATTGCATCTATTTTTCTTTCAAAAATGTTGTGTTTCACTTCCTTAGCTTTCCGCAAGAATGACAGCACTACTCAGCGTTTGCTTCCCTGCAGTGACAGTGACCTTGCTACATTGTTGTTATGGCAGATGCTTGGATGATTTTGGATAGGGATGAAGAGTTTCTACGCTCACAATGTTCCTTCTACAGCTCATGGTTTCTGATGTTACCAGCCTCCACTAAAATAGTTCCTGCACTGCTAACAGAGAGCACCAGGTCTGAATAAACATACCTGGAGCAAAGATTAGGAAAGAGCAGTGGTGCCAGCTTGGAGGCCCCAGGCTGTCCTTCAGTTCCAGATGCTATCTGCTGTCCTATGCATTTTGCCTAGGAGCAGTTTTCATCAGACACAAAATAGGAAATTCACTTTTCACAATGAAAAAAAATTAATGGAATTTGCATTTTCTTATGTTTTAAGGAAAAGGCATTTCCATTTTGGTCACACAGTGTCTAGAAATTTTGTAGAATGAAGCTTTCATATTAATATTAAATTTCTTGTTCTAAAATGTGTATTGAAGCATGTGAAAAACTCATCTACAGTCTGTTGATGTTGCTAGTTGGCAGCAAAATGATGTCATCCACCAGGAAATTCAATAGGATTTTTTTAAGATTCCTGTACAGGGAGATTCTACTGACAACTTGAACTTTTCCACAATTCCAGGAACACTGGAATTCATTTATAGTCTCTGTCTTGAACATAGAAGGGAAAAAAACCTGCACACCTTATAATTGTAGGAAACTGAAAATCCTCAAGATGAGAGAAAAGCCCGTGTCTGGAGGAATTTGGGCTGGGTCTCAGTTCCACAGGGAGTTGATCTAACTAGGCACACTAAATGAGGCATAATCTCACTAAATTCTTAATCTCCTCGTCCAATCTAATCTGTCATGCCCAATCACTGTGATCACTGTCTGCAAAGCACTGGATAAACAAATGATTTCTTCTAATTAATGTTCTGATTATTTTTGTACTTCAACATTTTTCTTTTGTTTGTGTCACAGAGTGAGCCTAGTATTTTTACCAAATACCAGACAAAACCACAGTTATTTGATGAAGAAACAAGAGAAAAAGGTTCACTTAATTTTGGTGCAGGAAGAGTGAAAAGTGTCTTGGAAAATTTTGAAGTGAATAAGAACAAAATAAAGGACAAATATGACCGGTATGTAGACACTCATTGGAAATTCTTTCCATGCTGGCGGTTATCACTCCCTGCAGCTCCTTCTTCCCCTCTTACAAATCATACATGACATAGCTGTATATTTCTCCAAGAAAAGTATTTTCAGGTTTTAAATAATTTCTAATTGGAAAGAGTCGCAAGGTAAGAGAATAGGGTTTATTTGCAATTTATGTAACACATTCAGCCATAAGCCCCATGGAACAGCAAAACTCTAACCTGAATTTATCTTTGTCCTTCTTTATCTAATCAGCATTGTTTCTTTTTTCTGTATTGATTCTCTGTGAAAACCCTTATTTCTCAAAATTTTATAGGCTATATGGGGACTGATAAAACGGGCTCTGAGCATGGCCTTCACATTTGGGCCAGATGAGGGGATTGCCAAACACACTTGTGTGCAGATTGCATCTTTATAAATCGGCACATATCTCTAGAATTTTATTTCCATACAAGATTTTTATGTATTGTTTTTTTCATAACAGACAAGTGTTATTTGCTAATGTAATTTGCATCTGCTCTTTGTCAGATGTCAAGAATTACACGTACCTGTAGGTCCTGAAGGACTTTAAGGAACAAGCCAGCGATTTGAAGCTCAAAAATGAAATATGGCAAACTCCCCAGTGCACCTATAAATAATTCTTAGCACTGTACATTTTGTAATCTAACATCCAAAGTGAAGGGTGTTTTTATTAAAAGCCTTTGATCAAATTTAGCTATGTATCTCTCTTGCCTTTTCAATGGGCATCACATTTCTGATAAGGCAAAATTTGATTCTCTATTGCCTATTAGAGGAAGATTTTTGTAATGAAATGAGAAAGTAGTTTTAAATGTTTAGGCATTACTCATAATTATTCTTTATTTTTTCTTTAAATGGATTATGCTTCTTCCCACACTCCAGACTTGCTCCCAGATTAGAAGCCTGTTTATAGAAATAACTATATTATCTTTGCAAAGATCAGTGTATAATTTATCAATTTGTATCCCCCGCAAGTTTGACTAAGAAAATGAGTATATTCCTTTCCATAAGTCTAGAGAGATTTCAGAAGCACTGCCTAATTCTCATAACAAGATTCTACCTGGCCTCTGCATATATTTGGCTGTTGTAATTTAGATCACTCAAATGATTGACTTAAAATGACCCGAATCTTCAGAGAGGAAAAGATCACCACTTTGCTTAGCAACCATCCGTGCATTTTGGTGTAGCAGGTTAATCATGAATATAGCCTGGTTCCTGATAGGCTGGCTCAGCTTAAAAGGACAGATAACAGAAACCACAGGCATAATCTCAGGAGGAAAGGATTTGCAGTATTTGTTCTTCCTGGCCTGGGCTTTGTTGATGCTGAAGCTTTTCCCATATTTTTCCCACAGTTATTTTAGTCCAAACACAATACCTGTGTATCGCGGCAACTGGCACGTCACCACACAGGCTGGGTCCTTCCGGAGCAAATAACATGGTGATCACACCCCAGCAGCTAATGGACAGTTGTGCAAATGCCAACTAAAAATTTGAGAGAGATGCCAAAAATCTGAGAGTACAAACCCCATAACTTCATGTATATTACATATATGGACATGTGTGTATATGTATTTTTTTCTTACTTTACATTGCAGTGTCCATGTTTTCCTAAAACAATTGAGCTGACTTCAAAGGGTTATGCCCCCTGAAGTAATCATGTTTCCATGCTTACATTACATACTACACTATGCCTTGCAGTGTTTCCTGTCTCATTTTTACAGTGATCTTATCAATTTTTGTACACTTCATTAACTTCCGTTTCTGGTTCATACTTGTTGGTTTTTTTCCATTTTAGTGAAGTCCTAAGCTCCTTTATTTCCAGCATCAAAGACAGGCTTCAAGAGGTAAGTTACTTCAAATTCAGAATGTAAAACAACGAAGAGTTAGAAATACTACAGACCATTCAGTGTTCACTTTCTCTCCTTTGCTATGCTGATATCTAAAATATTACATTGTGTGTCTTAAACACTCAAATACTTTAAACCAACAATTGTAAGATTTTTTGCATATACCATTGCCTTTGTGGCCTTAGGGTCAAGGTCTTTGGGGACTTGCTTCAGAGCCAGTGGTGGAATTTCTCTGGGTCTCTGGAGCAAAAACAAGCTGTAGTGGCAGTCTGCAAATATCAGTTCTTTTTTCCTTCTGCCTGAAGAAAGCAGTCTACTCTCAGGATTAGTCATTGTGGTCTGAAGGTGAAGGTCTCTCCCCCAACACTTCTATAATTAATTTTATTAGTTATTATTAATCCTATTTTACAGATCAGTATCTCTTTTTTGAAATCTGTTCAGATTTCATGAGCCTTTTGAGCCATCCCAGGTCTTCTTTGGGGTTGCAACCAACAGCTGGACAAATTGTTTCAAGTGACAGATAAACAACCATTTTCAGGCTGTTCCATTCCATGAATTGCAGTCATTGTTCTGTGGCATCTGAGACTGTGATTTTGCAAACGAAGAAAAGGCAGTGTTTTAATTTTCCCATTTACCTTTGTTTTTGCAGCTGCTAGTGGGCTTCGAGAAGTTTGAAGAAGTGTTTGATTCTAAAAACAAATCCATTTTGGTTTCCCTAGAAACCCTTTCCAAGACACGTAAGTCCTTCCTGTGTTCCTGTTAACAGCAGAGGGCACAGTCAAACTGCCAAATGTCAGCGTGTTGTCTGCAGGCTGGGGTGAACTGGGCAAGTCATGCCGCTCACAGCTGCTCTCCCTAAGGGAGGACAGAAAATAAGACATCCATGGTATGGACTTGTCAGTTTTTCCATTCCTACACTCTCATTTTTTCCCTTTCTCTGCTCTCCTGTACTTAGGTGTTGCATGGTTAGACACTGTGCTCAAATAGATAAACACAACCTCTGTGTTTTGCCTGGAGTATGATCATTTTTAGACTATCTGGAGTACTAATGGAATACACAGTAAAAATAACTTAGGTATTTATATCCTGAGTATACAGTTTCAGTTTTTAGGGCTTTCTCAGATTTTCATATGTTAGTTTGCGGTCTTCCATTGCTCCTCTGTGCTAGAAGTGATTAAGTTTTGTATGTAAACAAAACTAGTACTACTCATTTCTTGAATGAGAAGCACATAGTGAAGCACACTATTGCCATAATAAAACAGTGACCTCCAGAAAAGCTAATAATGTAAAATACTTTTGAACAACTCTGTCTCTGAGGTGGCTAATCACAGAAATCTTTGCTGAGGGAAAATGCTTCAAGAAATTGTTTCTAATTTAGCTTAGATCTGAGCCTTTGAGAGTACATTAATTTTTAATGCTGGTGTGATGCTTTATCAACACCCTGTCAGGACTGCTCAGAGCTTGCTCTGCTCTGTGCAAGAACAAGAGGCCATTTTCAATATACACAAGAAACGTGAAGTGAGTTATATCTTGTGAGATGAAGGCAGCAGACCTTCACAAAAGCACAGTAATATTCACTGTGTGGCAAAATGTGGCTTCCACAAAGCACGTCTTTGACAGATACCCTTTAAATCAACAGAGCCCTCTCAGGCAAAAAGAGTGGAGTCTGATGCATTCTGCAGGAGGCCATGATAGGCTGTACATTTGAAATACCAATCTTGTTGTACTAAGAACAATCCTTTGCTGTGCTTGGCAAGTGCTCTTAGTGGGACCCTAATGTAAACAAGAATCTGTCTGCTTTGGCCAGCACAGCAAGTTCCCTATTACACATTTTCCCATCTCCTAATTACTTCAGTGCCTCAACTTGTCCACTCTGCAGCAGGACTTTGCCTAGTTTCTCATACCTCATGCACAGAAGTTGTTGTCATGGCACTGAAAATGAAATTTGTTGTTCATTACTCCCCCTCTTCATTCCATACCATTTACTCAGCTGTCCTGTTTCCTCTCCATATCCATTTTAAATGAATGTGCCTTGAATGAAATGAGAAACCTCCCAGAGGTGCATACTGCTAGATTTTCAAAGCAATTAAAAAGAAGAATTGGCACTTTCTGTAATGCATCATGCTGCAGAATTTTGAATATATAACGAAAATCATCACATGCTGCACAATGTTGTTCTTTTTATATTTCTGGGAGGTTCATCTGTCACTGGTTAATTGCAGATAAACACTGTCATTTGACTGATATCACAGTGATGGATAATTAAGTTCCCACTAAATAGATACCTATGCTAGTGCCTTGAAAAGAGGCAATTCCCTTGAAAAACTGGTATAAAATTCCAAAACTCAGGTGATAAAGAGCTAAATTCAGAGCTAATAAAGTTCTGAATGCCAGTGAGTGATGATACAGTACCTTGGGATGCGGGTGACATGGCAAAGACATTGGCCATAGAGGATTTCACAGGCAGGAGAGGAATGCAGAAGATGAAGAGAACTAGTGCATCAGGATATTCCAACAGCTCTGAAAAGCAAAGGAGGGTGGGACTTGAAATCAAGTCTGTCTTCATTAAAGCTTATAAGGAGTATCACAGGCTGCATTTTTAGCAGTGGATAGCAAGCACATTTGGCATAGTCTGCATAGCCACCAGGGGAGAACAAAACAGAAAATATTTTTCAAAATGTATTTCCAAAGCATTTCCAAATGCTGTTGGACTGGCATGCTCTGTGCAGGAAGATTTTTTAAAATGTTCTCTTTTGAGTGTTTGTCCATATGTGCTTGCACACAGTGGATAGAGCTGTGTCTGGCACTGGAAATGAGACAAGGTTTGGCTGAGCAGCTTCCACAGAGGCAGAGGTGCTCTGTGCCTTGCTCACATCTCAGTGTGCAGTGCACAGGGATGTAAAGAGGCAGGCAGACCCTGTGGCCTCAGTTCTTCCACCTTATATACATACAGTTTCTGTGGTTGACTAGCCCACTCATCATTTGCTCTTTCCTTCGGGTTTCCACTCCTATAGCTCGTTTCTTTTCATATTTTTCACATCTTCATTTATATACCTGCACTTCTATCAAAGCCTTCTATTTTTTTATACAAATGCCGATTTTCACCACTCAGCCCTCTCTGCGCTGCTTTGCTATTCTGGCATCTGGTAGTTCCAGCTGTAACAGATCAGAACAGCCGAATCCTCCACAACACCTTGTCTGCAGTGCACATGAGCAGCGTCCTCCCAGCCAGAGTGCCACAGGCAATCCTCTGACACACTGCCATCAAGAGTGACAAAGTAATATGTCACTTACAGAGGCATGAGGTGATGCAGTTCTCTGACAAGATCTGGTGCCCGGTGAGCGGTTTTCAAACATGACTTGCTTCCAGACTCCCCAGGCCCAGCAGTTGCTGGCAAAGTTTCCAGGGGAAATGGCTGTGTTTAAAATGGGGTTTGAGCTTGTTTACCTTGAATGGTATGGTCCAGACTGGGACACCCAGTTCAGACTCCCTTATGCCTTGTATGGATTGAAAAGTCAAAAGGTTTGAAACTGATTAAAAAAATGTTTTTTCCATGTAGCTGCTAACTAGCCATGCAGTGATTGACAAAACTGTTGAGTTGAGGGACTTAACCAGACTCCGAAACATCTCAGCATGGATGGTAAGAGGAAGTGTGGATGTTTCAGTAGATACTGAAACTCCTCATTGTCACAGTTCAGGGCTTGGAGCACTGTGTGCTGTAGCACAGGGTGAGATCAGGGGCAGCTCATCCCACAGTCCCCTGATGCAGGTGCTGTCTGATGTCTTGTGGAATGGGACCCATGCTAAGCCAGAACAAACCTGCCAGCTGACTGCTTGGAGTATATCTGAGCAGGATGCAGCCACGACAGCCCAACTGTCTCACCCTCTGGCACAGCTCCATGGCTGCGCAGGGAGAACATGCAGCGCTCTGCTGAGCTCCAGAGCTGTCTTCCCTGGCCGTGTCTCACCAGGTTTATAGCGCCTCCAATTTCCCCTACTGAATCTGGGCATGGGGGAACCAACCTCCTTCCAAATTGTTATTTAAAGCCTCTCTGCTGTTAGTGCCAATCTCAGGATGAGCTGCATAGATGATGATAGAGAGACATCAGAAGCAGTTGCTGTTTAATATTCCTAGGCTGGGAGGCTGGTGCTCCCTCCCTTGACTGCTCAGGCTGTAGTTCTCAGCTGCTGGGAGTGCAGCTGCACCCCGGTACAGGCTGATTTGTGGGGAACTCTGCAGCACGGGGTGGCAGCCCTACCCCGAGGTCCTTCAGCCTTTTATCTCATGCCAGATTTCATATTCCAAATGTTATTATTGTAACCAGTAGCATCCGAAGACAGGGGTACAGCAAATCAAAACACAGCAATGTTTCAGTTTGTAAAAAACTGCTTTGTTTAAATTACCTCAAGAGAGGCACAAGTCTGTGCATAAGTCACCCATTAACTGAGTAAAGATTTTCTGTCTGTGATCAAGTTATTCAATAACTATCTGCTGCAGGGTTTATGTGAAGAAAAGCTCTGAAGCAGCCCTTCTTGATCATTTTCAAAGACAAGAGACTTGACTTAACAGGGTCCTTGATCTGATCTAATTTGGCCGTCTCAACACCTGGGTTTTTTTAAGTCTCTATTAATGCTCATTTTTACTTTGTTTATTAGTGTTGGACAAGTCTGAACACTCCTCTGGGTATGGAAGCAGAGAGGGAAGGAGAGTGCCCCTCCTTTGTACTGAGGGTTTTTTCTGCAGAATACTCCTACACGTACAAACGAAACGCATTCAAAAGGCTGGCTGCTGGTTGCTTGCCTGCAGCATGCTGTGCTGAGTCAAATGTATGTGCAGATCACAAGCCCAGTGGATGCAGGACTATTTTTAGACTGAGGATACTATGTTGAAGAAGAATAGACAGACTAGGGAAACCAGAAATTTTTAAAAATAATTCCGAGCTAAAATTAAGCATATGGGGAATAGCAGCAAGATAAGGTAAGCTTGCAGATGCTGCCCTTCCTGTATCTTCACTATGTAGACATGGAAGGTGATAAAGTGACATGAAAGGAGTTTCTTCCCTTAGTCACTGCTGCTTTCCTTCTCTTTGTAGGTTGGCAGGCTCCCCAAAAACCTGCTCTCAGATTGCAGGTAGCCCTTGTGTCTAACCAGGGAGATGAAAAGGCCCACTCAAACATTCACTCCCCCGTTACAAACCCATTCTGCAAGTCATAGATTTCCAGGTTTCTAAAACAGTCTAAATCTGTCAGAGCAAAACACTAAAAGGTTAAAAACAACAACCAAATTGTCTGCAAGAGCATATTGTTTGAAATATGTGCAGATAATCCTCAGAAATCAGCCAAGCTCCTACAGAGAACAAGGCAAAGCCATGTGGTAATGTGCATCCTGAAATAATGGAGAAATTCCCCTCGAGCCCAAGTGTGGGAGGTGGTTTTAATTCAATGTGTGTGAGGAAGATGCATGGATGAGGCAGCTGTGGGGTTCCTTCTCCCAGATGACAGCTGTGTGCATTGTGCCCAAGCAGGGTGCCTTCAGAGGAGGCGAAGTTAAAAACACAGCTGGGCACAGGGGATTCCTGGTGCCAGGACGTGCCATTCCCTGTGTCCATCCCTGTGTCCGTCCCTGAGCGGCACCTCCAGCCCTGTGCCACCCCACACCTCTGCTTTGCATGGCTGAATGAGACAAACACTTTCAATCTCCTTTCATAAGAAGAGATTACCATAGAAGCACTTAATTAACTTGTAGCTTTTCTCTGCCCATGTTTCAGTTCAATCTCTTTCTTTCCTTGCACATAGACAGCTGGGAAGGCGTATGGGCTTCCAGACATCCTGGGGTGCAAAGCAGTTCTGTCAGCCAGAGCTGGTGCACTGCCACACACCACACTGCCCTGTCTCACCTGTAGCCTCTGGTGCTGGCATTTGCATCCTTATGTCACTTGCTAATTAACTGAATGCCCTTTGGCTTTTGCACCCAGGTGGCTACAGCAGATTCTAAGCATGTTTGGCTCATGAGAAGGCCTTGACGAGCACCTTTCAGAGCTGCCTTGTCCCCTCGTGCTCATCCCTGCTCAAGAGCTGATGTTTTCCCTTTAGTTGAGACTTACTTTTTAAGTTTCCCCTTATTTTTTCTCCTTTTTTTTTAATATTACATGACAACTTCCACTGAAAAGCTTTGTTTGAATCTACAGAAAGGCCACTGTGTTGTCTTTGTCAAAGAAGTCACCTGCCTTGTCTTAGTGCATTAAATCACAATCCACCTTTTATAAAATCTTGTTCCATCTTATTCCATTTCCCTCCATATCTTTGAGTACTTTTCTCCTCAGAGTCTGTTCTAAAACCTCACACCATATGAGAACAAATTACTAAGCCCATAATTGCTCAGATTTTTTTCCTTTCTTCCTTCCCAAATTTTTAAAACATCCCTGTTTTTTCACAGAAGCAAAGCCTGTACAATCACTTTCTGCCTGCCTCTCCCTAATAGTTTTAGCTCTTTAACCAATTCCATCTACAGTTTGACAGAAGGGCACAGCTCACTGAGATAGTTAACTCCCTGAAAGCTTAATGAAAATAGCTGAGCAGGAGGAGAAGGGATCCCCAGTGCCCTGCAGCTCTGCAGCCTGTGAGCACAGCACTGTGGGGCAAGAGGTGCTCAGCAAGGAGCTGAGATAAACACCGGTGAGCAGGAACAGCTTCAGATGGGCTCTCAGCTCCTCTGACACCAAAGTCAATCAAACACCTTGGATCTGTAGCAAAAGAAGATTCATTAATTGCACAGCTCTTGTAGCCACTTGTTGAAATGTAGGCTTTATTCTGATTTTTCTCAGGTATGCAGTGCTGCTCCAGCACTCCAGGGTTTCAGTTATCCTGGCCCATTGGTTTGGCAGTGCTTTACTTTATCAAGAGTGCTTTGGATCCTGTTTTGTGCCGACCAGCCAACATTCCACACCATCTGTACACACCTTCCTGCACCCTTCACAGGAAAGACCAGACGTGTTTAGCTCTTTCTCTCCGCTCTTTCTCAGCTCTTTCTCTCTGTCCTAATTTATGATTTTAAAGGAAATTTCCACAAGATTGCTAAAGATTTTTCATCTCCACACACACTGCAAATTGTGTTCCCATCCTGTAGCATATTAGGCACAGCAGTGGTTCATATAAGAGTAATTGAAGCTGTATGGGGGGAGTTATATTTTTATCCCGTCATATAACACAAATCCCTGGGGTTTTATCAGTTTTTCAACAAGACTGACTGAAGCCAAGAGCAACTTGCTCCAATTTAAAACCCTCCCAGGAAGCCTGTGCCTCCACAGGACACTGCTGGGGCCCCCACTACCAAGCACTGGGCACAGCTGCCTGGTTCAGGTGGTTTCTGACCCCATCTCTTCCCATGACCAGCAAATGGAAATTCCAATTCTTTGCACACTCCTTCATCATTTCCCTCTATTCCTTCCAGCAGTTTTCCTTCAGTTTCCAGCCTCCTGTGCATTTTTGACACAGTTTCTCTGGTTGCACTTCTTAGCCATTAACCTCTTACACCTCCATCCCATTTACCATCACCTGGTTGCATGAGAGTGTTGGTTATATGGGGGTGGATCACCCATATTGGGGTCCCCCTGCTTTGGCCATGCCTGTTGTGCACCTGGCAGACAACCAAGCCTCAGCCCTCCCTGCGTTGAGCCTACCAAATTCTGCAGCTTTGCACAGCCTCTCTTCTCCAGCTGCCGCGTTAACAGAGTGCAGTAAATGAGGTTTGGCCTATGTGCAGCATCTTATAAATTTCAAGTGCCTTGCATTAAACATCCACCCCATTGTTCATTGCTCGGGGTTTGGGGAGATCACAGCAGGAGAATCATGTGGTGATTCATGCCAAGCCATGCAGGAAGTAGCAATAGTATTCATAGTACTTTATTCACATTTACAAATGAAAGGCCAAATGTGTTTTTTATTGATTTGCCCATTTAGTGGAAGATGCTCTTCAAAGTCACTGCAGCTTGGTGCTGAAAGCTTTGACAGATAAAAGCCAAATGGAGCAGGCACTGCTGGAGATGGAGAGGAGACTTATAGCCGTAAGTGAAGAAATTAATCTTTTATTCTGGATCCTCATTCTGAATTTGTCCCGCTTCTTCAAAATACTGACTGAATATTAAATTGCCTTCGAATGGTGGATTATAAAGCAGAGTACTCCTGTTATAATGGAAGGGGAAAGACATATTAAAATGCTAATTCCAGGCCAGATACTGACAGAGGCTTACTCAAGCACTGGCTAACAGTGCTGTAAGTGCTGATGAAGCCCTGGTCAGTAAGAGAAGCCAACAGTGCCTTGTTGTGGCAGGCTGTGATGGAGCACTCACTGCTTCCTCACCTGACACATGCCTTCACTGGAGGAGGTGGTGCAGTGCATGCCTGTGAGGGGAGAGCACCTCACAGAACTGCAGCACCTTGTCCCTTCAGCCAAGTGTTTCCCAGGGAGAGGAAAAAAGACGTGAAAAGAAAACAGGTGGGTGTCAGAGACACAAGAATGAACTGTCAGAGACCTCCTGAACAGGTCTGGTTTCTCCAAAGGCCCTGCTGCAGGAATTGCTTTTGGCAAGGATGTGTCACACCAGCGTGTGAGAAGGCAGTGCTCCTAGGAGAGGGGGCACACAGTGGGTTAGGGGGATGCTCCAGTCCCAAACCTCTCACCTTTTTGGGACAGTTTGAGGATATGTATTACACGGGAAGATACAAATTGCTAATCTTTGGGTCAATAGCAAACTGACACATGGTACCTAAAACTTCCTTACTATTGTGCCTTTTTGTGTGTTTTTTACTGTTTCTGCTCTGCTTTCTGCTTCCCCAGAAAGATGTGGACATTTTGGATATGAAATCCAGTATCCAGCTGCTGAAGGAGGGTTTGGAGTCACTGCCAGCCCAGATGAGTGACCAGTTCCTGAAAGTGTGTAAAGAACTTGGCTTCCTAAAGCTCTGTAATACCTCAGCTGAGCAGCACACGCTTGTGTCTAGTGCCAGCCTGCCCCCTCACATGACAGATAAGTCTTTCCAGACCTCCCCTGGGCTGTGCCAGCACTGTGTCCTGAGTGAGGAGCACCCGCACTGGCCATGCTGCCCAGGCAGGGGAGTTTGCAGCTGCTCAGGCTGGTCTCATTTCCCCTGTGTGACAGCGGGGCAGCAACACGGAGACTCCCCTGGAAGGAACCAGGTCACTGGAGATGGCACATCTAAGGGTGACCTAAACCCAGCCTCAGGAGACAAATCCAGCCCCATTGCTACAGCAGCCTGTGGCAGAGCAAACACCTTTTTGCAGGAGGTGAAATACAGCTTGGAGACACAGAGCTGTGCTGCCCATCCTTGCATGTGCTGGGCTGGCAGACACTTTTTGGGGAGTAGTCAGAAGAAACACTGTCCTGTACCACCAGAAGTGCCTCTTCCAACCCCACTGAGGAAGGCGTTCAGGAGAGGCACTCAAGGGTTTGAACCCCTGACACCATCACAGCAGCAGCAGCCCCAACTTTGCCACCATTCTGCACAGAAAGTGACACCTGGGCAAAGACACGGCAACTGGTCCACAGACCACGAGGTGGAAAAGGCAGCTGTAGGGAACAAAACAAAACAGAGTCCAGGAAGGATGCCCTGGAAAAAAGCAATAGGGAGAAAGAAAACATACTCCACTAAGAGGAAAGGCGAACACTCTGGATGTGGTGACAGTGGGCTGAAGCAGAGGAAGGCAAATGGGATTATTGACTTGGAAAGCTCCAGAAAAAATTGCCTTCCCAGATACTTGGTTGATCTCAATTCAGAAAACTCTGACCCGGTTTTTGCAGCTCCCCATCAGCAGATCTTCAGCAGTGCTCAGCTGGGGCTTACAAAGAATTTCCCACCAGTGCCGCGCTCTGATAAAAGCCTGCAACAACTTGCAAGCAGAAAAAAGAGAAGTCTCGAAATTAAAAAAAGAGTGGATGTTTCCAGTGTAAAAAGGTATCTCTTGGATTCCTCTCCTGAGGAGGATGTACTTTCCCTGTGTAGCACAACAGGTGTAAAGCAAATGAGCTGCTTCAGCCTCCAAAGCCCCTCAAGATCCAAGAAACCACATCCTGTTAATCCACTGGCTCAGCAGAACACAGCCTGTTGCTCTTTACTGTTTGATTGTGATTCTTCTGATTGAAGGGGTTTGTTTCATGCTCGGAGCCCTTAGTGCAGGATGACCATTTCAGTTGCAGTTTATTCCTCTAGGTGTGTTACCTGCTTAGTCAGAGGCAAGACTCAGGCCTGGATGCTTGAAAGTGCTATTGCCCAGTTTGAGATATTGTAAGGGACTACGTGGGGTCTGAGCAGGGCTCTCCCCTGGCTTGGAAAGCTGAGGGGATCTGTATTGCTTTGCTTGCCCGCTCCCAGCAGAGATGCCATGGGCTTGAGTTACCAAAGTATTTACACAGCAGCGAAGTACCTGACATTCCCAGGGAGGAGAGGGCTGGCAGATCAGACAGTCAGCCCAGTCAGATTTGGCACTGAGATCTACTGGAAACTCCTCAGCTAGATCGATATAATGCCATCTCTGTGGCCAGAGGCTTCACTCTGTTTCTCACTCGTAGTATCTCTGTCGGTTTGTTGTGTAAAAGTTCAGGTTTTTAGTAGAGTAGTGTTGTTCTGGTTGATTTCAGTCAGGTTCAGATTTGTCTCAGGAGTTGTTTGTGAACTTTGGGCAGGGACAGGTTTAACTGAGGAAAACCAAACCCCAATGTCTCAGGTTTGTCCACTATTGTATCTCTTCTCCTTACAGGCTGAAATTCCTCAGTTTCAGAGATTCCAGGAAGTTATTTTGTTTCTACTTTATTTGTCTTTTGTATCTCTTGGCTGATTAAGGAATTCTCCAACATACCCTTTTCAAGGGCAGTGGTTCTCAGAGACCAAAGATACGATAGGCAGATCCAGCAGATGAGATGTTGGACAGTCCCAATGTCCACAGAGCAACTCTTTTCAGGGTACCCAGCTGTGACTGTGGGCAGCTCCCACTGCTTTGGGCATTTGTGTCACATTTGATTTTTGATCTGAAATGTTACCAGCAAAAGAAGCATTTTGGCGTTGACAAAAGCATACTGCCACAAATCCAAATTATCCAGCTTTGTCATCCCAAGGGAAATAGCTGGGATCCCTTTTTTCTGGCTTTAATAAACTCATCTTCACCAAAGCCCAGTGTTTCTATTTTGGTTTTTTGGGAGAGGCAGAGTCCTGTTCCAGCAGGAGAACAGGCAGGTGCTCTTTAGCTGTTAAACTTCCCTGGATTGTGGAATTGGGAGGATTCCTTTTTTAGCTCCTCTCTGGTGTTTAAAGATGGAAACCTTCACCCTCCAGCTTAACATTGGTCCAGTGATGTTAATTAGCAAGGGGGGGGGGGGGGGGGGACAGTCAGATATGGGGAGCCCCCAGAGCCTTGGGATCCCCCTGTCAGCGAAAGGGGTTGGTGATGGCTGCCAGCAGCACTGGCTGTTCGTTTCACATTGCCTTTGTGTACCCGCCTCCCCAGCAGCTCCAGCACAGCCTTTGGTGGGCAAAACCTGTTCGGTGGGCTTGCCACCCCATGCGCTTTGGGATTGGAGAGGACAAGTGCAAGTCTCTGTACAGCCCCTGGCCTGGATGCAGGGAGCTCGGCAGCACATGGCTGAGCTTGGAGGGACCTCTGGAGGTATCTGCTGCAAGCCCCTGTGCAGAGGCAGAGCGGGGACTGGCTCCTTGGCACCCTGAGATGGAGCATCAGTGCCGCGGGGTGCAACACAGGGCTTCCCTGGGGACCCCTACAGTTCCCTGCCACACGCACAAACCGGAACACAGCGCAAAACAAAATCCCTGGAGATGGAGGTGCAACAGCAACAGCAGCCAGCAATGCCTCCCCCTGCATAGGACAACTTCCCTGGTGAATGGGATGAAACCCCGGGGTGCCACACTAGCCCCACAGCCCCCTGCCTATTCCCACTCAGGGTCTCCTCAAGGGTTTTAGCTGCCAACAAGAGCATTTGTCCCAATATGGCTGTGACAATGGCAGCTCCTCTCCCAGCCTTGCTGGACAAAACCAGAAGCATGCAGGCTGCGTGGCAGCAGACTTCCCAGACACTCTGCTTGCACCCTGGCAGAGCTGGTCCTGCCTCCCAGCCTGTACTCCCAGCTCACTGTCACTGGATCCTTGCTGGATCAGCCATACCCCAGGTATGTGTGGTTTCTCCTAGCCTTTGCCTCCATGGAGCTGGCAGTACCAGTGTTTGTAGGGGTCTTGTCCCACCCTTCAACCAGGGAAGGTGCCAGGGTGGTTCCTCCTGCAGCACAGCCAAGAAGGACTGTGGAGGGTACAGGGCAGAACCATAAAACACACATAGTGGTCAGAAAAAAAAGCAAAGTTGGGATCCAGGCTGTCTGAGGGCATTTAATTAGGGCAATTTTCTCTGAAACTCTGAAACTGGAGTTTTGGAGCTTTCTTGGGGGAGAACCCATGAGAAGGGAGAGAACAGTGATCAAAAGCCTGTGACACCCAGGTGCCCATGGGCACAGGGGTTGAGAGAACAGGTTGCATCCTCCACCCAGCATCCCTGGCCGTGCAGGCAGCAGGCAGGTGACTGCTGCATCAGCACAGAGCAGGGGGCTCATCTTTTCATCTGCAGTGAGTCACTTTACAGAGGAGGAAACCTCTGACAGCACCAAGGATGTGGAGGTGGCTGCTGTGCCCCTGCCTTGTGCTAAAGGTGCTCCAATGACTGTGGTATATAGGGCACAGCCAGCTCCCTTCCCACAGTCCCACTGCACACTCAACACTGCAGCTGCACCATCCTCAGGATGAGACCATCCAGCTGCGGTGGTGCCCAGTGCTGGCAGTGTCTGGTGCAGTGCAGGATTACCTCCACTCTCCCCCTGTGCAACCTCCCCAGCGCTAATCCCCAGACTAGCTGCCTGCCCTGCCTGCCTTCTGGGGCCCAGTGTGCCGGCATTGCCCAAATTCCTGGACCCTGTGCTCAACTGGCTGCCACAGGCTCCTGACGCCACAGAGGAGTGGATTGGGGACCAGAAATGCGCCATGCACTGGTGGTGAACACAGTGCCCCGGGAATGGACAGGTGGCAGGGAGCAGGAGTGGGGCACTGTGTGCTGCTGCCAGCACACAGGTACTGTCCTGGAGACCTGAGGTGCCACATATCCCTGCTGGCCTGGCGAGAGAAGAGCGATGGTGATGACAGGACTTTGCCAAGGCTTCAGCGGCTCAAGCACTGCTGAGGTGCAGGCAGGGAGGAGCAGTGGTGCAGGCAGGGAGTTGGAGTGCAGGTGTCACCATGCAGGATGGAGTCCTGAGCTGGTGTGACTTTGTGGCGCCGTGGCGGTACCATTGCCAGCCCAAGCCCTGGCAGGGTGGGCAGTTTTCCAGCCGGACAATTAAGCAGATTAACTAATTACCTGAACCTTGACAGGGTCCCACAGCCCAGCGGCTGCCAAGGCACTGCATATCCATGCCGGGCGGTTGGGAGACAAGTGTGGGGCAGGTTTGGGGCAAGTGTGGGGCACGTGTGGGGTAGGGCTCCCCCAGACCTTCCTCAGGACCCTGCTAGTGGGTCCGACAGCCCCCTCTCCCCGCCTACTCCTGGCGGCCGCGGGACTAGCCTCGGCCACAGCCCGCTGCCACCGCGCTGCTCGCTCCGGGCAACCCTGCCCACCCCGCGGGCTGCATCCGCCGCCCCGCCGTGTCCTGCCCCGCGGGAACCCGGAGGATCTGCGCCACGGGGAACCCGTCCGCAGGAGTCCACCCCAGCTGAGCCCCACGGACCCGCCCACCCCCGTGTCCGGCCCGGCGGGTCCCGTCCCGGCGGCGGCCCCGGCCGTGCCCCGCGCCCCCCCTCCCGGTGCGGGCGGGCTCCTGCGCGGGTGCCCGCGGCTCGGGGCGGCGCGTGACCGGCTGCCGCCGCCGCCGCCGCCCGCTCCGCCGCAGAGCCCGGCCCGCCCGCACCGGCACCGGCACCGGCACCGGCACCGGCACCGGCACCGGCACCGGCACCGGCACCGGCACCGGCACCGGCAGGTCAGCGCGGGGGGCTGCGGCTCCCGGGGCACCAGCACTGGGGCCGCCAGTGCTGCGGCGGGCGGCGGGAGGGGGCTGGCGGCACCGCGGCCCGCGCACCGAGCGGCGGAGCCGGCCCGGCGCGCTGCGGGCGGGGTCGGTGGGATGCGGCGGCCGCACCGTCCCCGCTCTGGTCCCGCACCGGCCGCGGCCCGACTTCGCAGCGCAGCCCCGTCGGTAACCCGCACCGCACCGTGGGGCCGCCGCAGCAGCACCCTGGCGGTCCCGGCCCCGTTCCCGGCCCGGCGGGTCTGAGCCGTGTGTGCGGCAGCAGCGCGGGGCATCGGGCCGGGCATCCCGCCGGGACGCGGCCGGGACGCGCCAAGGTGAACGGTGGGCGGCAGAGCGGGGCCGCCGGCGGCGGAGACATCGGGAGAGGACACTGGGGATGGAGAACCGGGGAGGGGACACCGGGAGGGACACCAGGATTGAGCACCGGGAAGGGGACATTGGGGATGGAGCACTAGGAAAGGGACACCGTGGATACTGGGGGTCGGGACCACTAAGCACCAAGGACCACCCACACTGGAGACACCGGGATGGGGAGCACCAGGGAACCCTGGGAAGGGAAGACTGGGAATGGGGCCACGGGGATGGGGACAGCTGGGAACAGAGCCCAGGGCTACCCGGGAAGGGACAGCCAAGCCACTCTCTGTCCCTGGGCAGTGGGTGGCCAAGGGCACAGCAGCCTCACGGCCAGTTGCGTGAGTTGCCTGGGCAGCTGCTGTGGATCCTGGCTCACCAGACCCCCATTCCCACAGGGCTGACTCGGTACTCACCATGGCTGCAGCACAGCTCGTCACCTGGGGGATGCTCCTGGCCACCGGGGTCCCTGCCAAGGCCCAGAGGGTGCTGCCGGCAGGGCTGTCCGGGGACCCCTTGCACAGCCCTGCCTGGGGACAGCAGTGGCCAGGCCCATCCCCCACCTGGGAGGCATCGGGGGAGCCGAGCGGTGCCGGGGCCCCAAGCAGTGAGGTCTGGGGGGTCAACAACCCCGTGCACTGGTCCCCACCGCTGCAGGCGGGGGATGGCACCAGGGCACCCCTGGAGATGGAAACCACTGTGACAGGCGCTGATACCAAGGTCTGGAGGGATGGCAGTACAGTCTCGGCTATGACAGAGGAGCCGCTTGTTGCCTGGCAAGGACACGAGGCTGAAGGCCAGGACAGCTCCCTGCCCCACCGCTCTGCACTGGGGACACCAGGCCCTGAGGTGCCCACGGACAGAGAGGCAGACTATCCAGAGCCACCCTGGGCAGGGCAGGACTTGTCCCTGTCCAGGCAGAGGGTCTCCAAGACAGTCGGCACCCCCAGCCCTCAGCCAACTGTGTCCACCATTGCCCTGAACCCCATGCTGGCGGAGGGGATGAGGACAGCAGATGCCCACACAGGGGGACACACAGCGGCAGAGGGACACACAGCGGCCCCGGGCCTCCCTCAGGATGAGCAACTCACTTCAGCCAGCAGCCAGTCGGTCCCACTGGGCACAGACCCTGTCTCCGATCCCACAGGCACGGGGCCAGCCTGGGGTCCCCAGGCTAGCCCTGGCTCTGCGCAGCCGGTGGGCAGCTGGGGGGACACGGGAGGGCCCCCCAGCCCCTCCCTGGCTCTGCCCAGCTCTGCCCCTCGGCTGCGCCACACAGCCCCGTCCTGGGGGCTGGCTGAGCCCTGGACTCGAGTGCTCCCGTCCCATCAGCGCAGCACCCGGAGGGCCCCACTCAGCCACGCCGCCACCGGCCCTGGGGATGCAGCCCCTCGCACGGACCCTGGGACGACGAGGCAGTGGGGACCCCAGCCCGCCCCAGGGTCTGTCCTCAGCACCGGCCCTGCGCCAGCCCCCGCCTCCACCACGGCCACCCCCGGCACCCCGAGCAGAGGTAGGAGCCAGCGCAGTGCGGGGGGACCCCTTGGAGGGAACCAAGCCCCCACAAGTGTCAGCGCCCTGCTCTGCTCTCTCTCGCAGGGCTGCTGCCCGAGGAGGACATCGGCTCCCCGCAGCAGGTCCGGGGCGCCGTGGGCCCTGTGAGCGTCCCAAATGCCACCAAGACGATCCCACAGCCAACGGCACATCCCACCACGGGGGCGATCGAGACAAGGCACCCAGGTGATACAGGGATGCGTCCAAGCCCATCCGTTCTGCAGATGCTCTGGGAGCCCATCCCTGGGGCGTTGGGGC
This sequence comes from Pseudorectes ferrugineus, assembly GCA_008033365.1. Classification (NCBI taxonomy): domain Eukaryota; kingdom Metazoa; phylum Chordata; class Aves; order Passeriformes; genus Pseudorectes; species Pseudorectes ferrugineus. Next base: position 35,149 of record QWTY01031307.1, read on the forward strand.
CGGCGGGGGGGATGGCCGCTATCTTGGGCTGCACAGCCGGGACACAGTGACACCTTCAATCAGGATTGCACCTGACAACGGCCTTAATCTACTCCTGCCCGCAGGGATTAGCGCTAAATGCTCCGTGGGTGGGGACTTCCCCAAGGGGGTGGGGGACGTGAGCGGGGATGTGCCACCCCCTGCACTGTATGTCCTGACAGAGAACGCCGGGAGGCACCGGTGGGCATAGCCCCAGCCAGCACAGGGCATCCCCCGCTGCAGTGTTGGGGTGCCACAGCTGATGCATCCCAGTGTGGGGTGCAGGTGTGGGCCAGGTGCCACCAAGCCCCCCACTTTCCCCTGACCGTCCCCATCCTTCCTACCTGCAGACACGCCAGGGGCGCAGACCCCAGCCTCCAGCACTGCGACCCCCTCGGCCACGTGGCGACGGGCAGGGATGACGCCTCAGCCACCGCCCCGAGATCCATCATCGCCGCAGCCACAGCCCAGCCGTGCCCCTCCGGCGCCGGGGACCAACGCGACCGGGCTGCGTTGGGCCGAGCTGCAGCACCAGCTGGGCTTCTCCTGGGAGGCCCATGTCTATGGAGCGGCTGCCGTCTTCCTGCTGCTGGCGCTGGGCTGCCTGGTCGGGTTGGCGGGGACAGCTATCCTGCGGCCCCCACACCTGCCCCACGTTGTGGGGGCCCACGGGCTGCTCCTGGCCGCCTGCCTGCTGCGGGCCACCTTCCTGCTGCTGGATCCCTATGGGGCACAGGGCCGCCTGCCCGCCCCGGCCCTGCTGATGCTCAGCACAGCCCCTTTCCCCCTGCTGCTCGCCGCCTATGCCCTCCTGCTCCAGCGGCTGCAGCGCCTGGCCCAGCTTCAGCTACTGCCAGCCCGGCTGCGGGGGCTGCCAGCGCTGGGGGCTGTTGCTGCCCTGCAGAGTGCAGCGATGGGGGCCGCCGACCTGCTGCCGCCTCGGCTGGGCCTCACCGTCGCGCTGGGGCTGCAGGCGCTGGGCTGCGTGGCGGGGGCTCTGCTGCTGCTGGGGGGGCTCTGGGGGTGCTGGCGGGTGCTGCGGGCGCCCTGCGAGGGGCTGGGGCCGCAGCCGGGGGCGCGGGCGCTTCTGGCGGCAGCGGTGGCGGGGCTGCCGGTCTGCGGGCTGCAGCTCTACAGCGCTGTGTGGCTGCGAGGCGTCCTGGGGCCCCCCGGGCGCTTCTCCCGGCCCAGCTGGGCGGCACAGCTCTGGCTGCGGGTCGGCGAGCTGGGCACGGCCCTGGCGCTGCTGGCGGCCGCCGCCGAGCCTGTGTGCTGCCGGTGCCGCCGCCGGAGCCCCGCCGGCCACTCCTGCTGGGCCAAGGCACTGCGGTACTTCTGCGCCGGCCGCAAAGCTGAAGCACCCGAATACCCCAACAACTGCTACGACTGGGCCGGTGGCAGCACCGGTGGCACCGGTGTGGAGCGGACACCCGCCAATGACATCTCCAAGAGCCTCATCCGCAACCCGGCGGAGCAGCTGCCCCTGCGGGCTCTGAAGGACAGCAACGAGGCCTGGGCAGCTGGCACCGGGATGCCGGGGCTCAGCCCCAAGTGCCCCAACATGTTGGCCGCCCGCTCCTGCGCCGCCTTGGAGCAGGGCTCGTCCCCCTCGCTGGGGGAACTGATCTTCCGCCCGCCATCCCCCATCGACCTGCGCCGCAGCATCGACCAGGCGCTCTGCCGCCGCCACCTCCTGCACGACGGCCTCTTCGGCCGGCCCCGCCGCGGCTCCGGCTCCTCACTGCACGGCTCCCCAGCCCCTGACAAGACCCCCAGTTTGGGGCGCATGGTGCGATGCAGCTCCCTCACGGAGCTGCCCGGCCTCCGCCAGCCCCCCGGCACCATCACTGTCACCGTCACCGCCTCAGCCAGCTCGCTGGAGAGCAGCTCGCTGAAGATTAGCTGGAACCCCTGGCGCCATGGGCTGTCCTCGCCCGACAGCCTGCCCCTGGACGAGGCGCCCAGCCGGGCCCCGCTCCTGGTGCCCGCTGGAGCCCCCGGCTGGGAGCACGAGGGTCCCCGCACCTTCCCAGCCCTTGGCAAGGCAGTGGACTCCCGCAGCCTCTCCAGTGACACCATTGAGCTCTGAGCCCAGGACAAGCAGAGACCTGGGGCGCAGGAGGACAATGAGCCCAGTGTGAGGGTGCGGGGGTCTGATCCTGCACCCCTGTAGGGCCGGGCAGGGGCCAGTTCCATTTGTGCCAAACGAGAGAAATAAAGAGTTTATGCTGGGAGGAGACAGTCCTGTTGGCATGTGAAAGCGGTGGTGGGCAGAAGCACCCCAAATCCCCGCCAATTCCCGCCCTGAGCAGCTGAGCTGGGTGTGCAGAGCTTTATTTCCTGAGATATGGACACACAGACAGATGGGCACACCCCGACGGACAAACCATGGACAAATGCAACGGCCACACTCATGCATCCAGCATGGCACCCTGCCAGTGCCGCGGGGCCCCTGGCCCCCCAGCCTGGGAGGGGAGATGGGCTCTGCCCAGGGATGTGGGGAGGAGGGGTGGGGTGGGGGCCCAGCTCTCCCAGCCCCACAGCTCAGGGCATGGGGGGACCCAGCCCCCCACTCCCCCACAGGGAATGGCCTCATGGGAGGGGAGTACTATAGGGCCAGGGGCAGACAGCAGGATCACCCCCTCACCCGCCCCGCCACCCCCTCACCTGTCACGATGCCAGGCCTCTCCTCCAGAGCACGAGGAGCTGGGAGCAGCATGCTGTGCCCCCCACATGATGCTGCACTGCCTGGCATCACCTCTCCAGCCAGAGGGGGCTGTGTGGGAGCCCCCAGGATCAGGTACTCCTGGCTCATTCTGCAGGGACAGGGAAAACGAGACCCTACGCTAAGGGGGGGCTGGGGGACGCATGCAGGGCACAGCATTGTGTGCAGGATGCGGCCTTGGCAGCCAGCCCTGCTTGGGGGAGGCCCTGCACCCCAAGCTGAGCCTGCCCCTCTGCTTTGCACCCAGCAGCTCCAGAGCTATCTGCCCTTCATGAAGCCATCGAGGACACGGTCACTGCGGTCAGACAGCCAGTAGCCGGCCATGGCAGCCACGGCGCCGATGAAGATGGCGGTGAAGACCATGTCACCCTTGGCAGCCAGCGTGGCGAGGGCACAGATCATCACACCAAAGAACATCTGCTGCAGCACCACCACCTCATCATCAGTTACGTCATCAAAGAAGCCCTTCTCTGGGGCATCTGCACGGACAACACTCGTGGGAGGGCACAGCTGAGCAGCGAGAGCCCCCCACTGTGTCCCACACCCGCTGCCCAATGCCCATGTCCCCCTGCACTGCATTAGGCCATACCAGGGGGCTTGTCCTCAACGCACTGCCCATCTCGGCGGATGTGGCCTTGGGCACAGACGCAGCGGTAGCTGCCCTCTGTGTTCTCACACACCTCCTGCACCCCTGTGCACACTGGTTCCTCGGCACTGGCACACTCATCCACGTCTAGGGGGGAGGCAGAGCTCAGCCAGGGCTTGGGCAGTGAGGAGGGGGCAGTATGGCCCCCCAGTCCATGGGAGGCACTCACCCAGGCACTTGGCTCCATCCCGCCAGTAGCCCTTGTTGCACTTCTTGCAGCGAGCCGGCCCGGCACCCATGCAGCCAATGCAAGCCGTGGAGCAGTCTGCCTCAGGGAAAGGAGCCAGGGTTGCTGCCGAAGCTCCTTCCCAGCCCAGCCAGGGCTGGCCCAAGCAGGGAAGAGCCACCTGCATGAAAACCCCCCACCTCCCCCCGACCTCGGCACTCGTAGGAGCCCTCTGTGTTGACGCAGTACTGGTTGGCTCGGCAATGCGCCATCTCTGTGCCACACTCGTCTATGTCTGCAGGAGAGATGGGGACAGCCCCGCTGAGCCTCGGCTCCGGGGACGCAGCCCCCACAGCCCCGAGCTCACCCCTGGCCTTCATTCACCGATGCAGCGGTGCTCGTGCAGCACCCAGCCCCTCTTGCAGCGAAGGCAGCTGGAGTCCTCAGGCCCTGTGCAGCGCCCACATGCCTGGTAGCACTCTGCGGGCAGGGAGGGCAGGTGTGGACACAGGCAGGGGGGAGCTGCCTGTACCTAGGGCCTGGGCAGCACCAGGAGAACCCTCACCTACCAGCACAAACGAGGTGGCTCTTGTTCCGCGAGGCCTCGTAGTAGCCATCACCGCACTCGGCACAAAAGGGGCCGCCGTAGCCCGGGCTGCAGACGCAGAGGCCGGTGCCGTGGCGTGTGCCGTCACCATCGCATCGCCCGTTGCCACTGCAGGGCTGCCGGGGCCCACCGGCACAGGCTGCAAAGGGAGAGACCAGCCGGCTGGCAGCTGGGGCGGGGGGCAGCAGCCAGGGGGGCCCCTCCAGCCCTGCCAGCACCCCACTCATCCCACAGTTACTCACACCGGCAATCCGGGCCGTAGGTGCCGGGCGGGCAGCAAAGCATCAGCCTGTCCACACATAGCCATTGGAAAAAGTCGGGGTGCTGCTGCCGCCTGGGGAGGGGGAGATACAGCACTCAGCCACCTGCCGTCCCCTGTGCCCCCATGTCCCTGTCCCCAGACTCACTCATGGAACCACCACTGCTCCACGTGCTCCTCACTCCGCTCCAGCAGTTGGTGGCAGGCGAAGTCCGAGGGGGCACAGACACCCTCCAGCACCTCCAGCAGACGGGTCTCACTGCAGGGACATGAGCCAGCGTGGGACGTGTCTTCCGGGGCAGCTGGGCTCCCCCAGCCCCTCTTTGGGGTCACTTACCTGTGCTGGTACTTGGACAGCTTCTCCTCCTCCCAGGCTGTGTTACCCCCACCAAAGCCCTCATGCTCTGTCCGCTCCAGGCCCTGGGTGCATGGGGGAGTGGCAGTGCAGGCATGGGACCCCCCGACAGCCCCTCTACCCGTAGGGTCCCACCAGACACATCACCTCCAGGGACTTGCCACCCTCTCCCCTCCCCAAAGCCCAGTCACCGTGCCCCTGCGAATGCTGTAGGAGTGCCTCCACTTCACCACTGTCCCCCCCCAAGCCACCCCTCTACCAGGCCCTGTCACCACTCTTACCCACCCGGCCTGTGATGCCTCTGAGGCCCCCAGCCACATCACCCCACCCAGAACCCCTTTCGTCCCTGCTCACTGTCACCTCCAGGCCGTGTCCCCCATGTCTGCCACCCGTGG
>QWTY01031311.1:0-14271 GCA_008033365.1 Pseudorectes ferrugineus
AAAAATCTCAAAAGTTAAAATGTGCTTTCAGTTTATTCAAACTTAAAGTGTTGAGCCATTTCTTTCAAAATTTCTCTGAAAAATTACCCAGAAAAGGAACAAGATACTTCATTCTAACTCACATGCTAATGAAGGAATTTATTTTCTTTACTTTTTTTTTAAACAAAGGGCAAGGCACTGAAAGTAGGCATTAAAATGAAGATTCCATTTATTTGCATAGCTTTAGTTGGGGTTACCTTCTGAGTGGAGATTATATCCTACAAGAACTTGAAAATCAGCAACTGGCAAAATCTGTTGCACATATTATTGGGTGTGGTATTTACCATGAAGTAACCAAAATTATAAGGAGGTGTCAACAGCAAGCTATTTTTTTTTCCTTCCATGGAAATGTGTGCCCTTGTTTTCCAATAGATGTGTATTGTTACTGCTCTTGGCAAGTGAGATGGCACTGATATAAACAAAATTCATTTACTCATCGACAGTGTAAATAAGATGCTGACTAAACCTGTAGTCAGGCAGCAAAACCTTCTATGCAGGTTTCCAGGATGCTGGAGGTCACAGCACCAGGACTGGCAGCTAGATAGGGTGGTAGAAGAGGTCTTTACCTTCTCCCTGCAGAACAACTGGAGTCCAAGTAAGACTGCTGCTTATCCAAGCTCCCTGCAGGAAGAGAGGCTTGATGATTTGCCAGCAGTTGAGTGCAGCAGGTGTGTGTAAGAGTTTGCTGCTTTATTTATCTTGGAATGCAGAAACCCTAGAAATACCCAAACTTTCATGTGCCTCAGCCAGATTACAGTGTTGTTCCTCTGGGAAAATGTCTGAGCCTCTCAAGATTTGCTGTAGGCCTGGATTTACTATGTTTTCTTGTCAAGAGCAGTTGGAAAGGGGGAAAGCATGGTTAGATAATACCTAAGAAAAGGTATGTACCTAAGACAAGGTAAAAAAAGGTAAGGAAGGCAATACCTAAGACAAGGGCCTGTCTCACCACATTGTTCTTGTCCAAAAATGCCATTTTGTTCTGACTTTTTTAGAAACTTGAGGTGTTTTTTAGAAAATTGAGGTGTTTTTCAGTAGGCTGCTGTACCCAAAATTATCCCTCAGGAGCATATTCCTAATTATACTTCCCAGAGTGTAATCCATGTCAATGGGAGAAGCTGGAAGTTGAAAGTCTGGCAAATGACTGACCAATGGTCTATTAAGCTAAAGGATACATAGAGGATTGTTTTCCTGTAATTCCATTACTTACTCAGTCATCAAAGTGGGATTCTGCTTTCACTCAAAATGTGAAGATTTGATGATGTTTCCAAAACACAGGGTTTCAACAGGAGCACTTTAAAATATTTGTAATGTAAATATGTAAGAATCATAAGCATATTTATGACAGGTCAGCAATGCTGCCAGTTTTGTGCCCTATTTCCTATTTTAGTTCCTTCACCAGAAAGAATCATTCCATTGCAAAAGAAGACTTGAAGTGACTCCAAATGTAATATACTTTCTTCAAAATCTGTGCTTACATAGCTATATAAGCCAGGAATATCTGGTGGAGCTTAGCTATCTTACCAAATACGCAGCATCTGTGACATTTGCAGCAACCCTGGACGAAGTTACAAAGACTGTGGTAATAAGGCAACCTTGCATCATTTCTCTTTCTTGTAGGATAGGAATCAAAATATTTAATTAAATTTGAGGATATCTAAGCAACCCTGTGTGTAGGAAATCACACGTTCTCAGGCCCAAGTGGTGCCACTTTCCTGTAATCAAAGTTGCTTAAGATGCTGTGTCTGTTGTGTGTGTTCATGATTGTGAGTCAAGAAGACACGGCATTTAAGATGTTCTTTTTCCTTAGCAATAGTGGATTGAGTACCTGCGCCCCTATTAAGTGTACATGTGGTCTAGGAGAGACTGTCCTTTCCTTCAGCTCTTCTGAAAGTGTGAGTCAAGCAGAAATAGTCAAGAGTAAGGTGAGAGAAGCAGAAAAAGAACAAATATGTTGATAGCATACCTCAAAGAAGTCGTTATAAGTAACTAGCCATTTTTTCTTTCTGTGGGAGATGATCCACATATCTGCATTCTTCAGAGTGCTTGAGACAGTATGCCACACTCAATATTTCCAGGAGGTGAGTTATAGACCATCATGAAATATTGAGCTTGATACAGTCCTACTAATTAAGTACTGTTCCTAAACACCTCTGACTGCATAGTATTGGATGAAGAAACTGAAAAAAAACAGTCAGGTGTCAAAGCAAGATAGTGTTCCTTGCTAGTGGAGGTGAGTCATGGAGACCATGAGGGCTGGGATAAGAAAACAGCAAATAGTCCTGAAGCAGAGCAGTGCTGTGCAGAAAAAGCTGCCATGGACATTTTGGTGAGATTATAAGCCAAATGGGGCCTTGAACAAGTAGGGATCGAAGCTTCACGTCTGGCCATCCCCTAGTCTTCAAGGCTTATTTACTTGTAACAAGTCAAGGCTACTCCTCTGAGAGTGGTGGTGTCAGAGATGTACAATCTGATAGGTTCAGTCCTTCCTCTTTTCAAAGAGGTGAGTGCCAGTATGGCTTTCAGCCTGTGAGCAGGGCTATGTCACTGTCCAGGACTTCTTGGTCTTGGGATCTCAGTCCTGCGACTGAGACCTATCCTTGTTGTCACACAGGAGAAGGTGAGAGGTAATATGCAGAGGGCTTACCAGAGCTGGGCTCCAAGAGAAAAGCTGTATCTGCTGGAGCTGGCAGATATAGGCTCTAGTGTGCTACCTGAGTGCTCTTTGCCACTTCCCAGTAAGAGATGTCAAGTATCCTGATGCCGAGACGGGATTGATCCACTGAAAACTGACTGATAGGCTGCCACACTTCATTTATCCAATGATCCTATGATCTTTCTTTATCTAGAGCAGTTGTAGCCACAGAGGCCCTGCTGTTTTCTTAAAACCTCTCAAGTAGTGAGATGTTGAGGCAATATTTTCTGGGTTTAGAAATCTGCAGGGTAAATGGCCACCAGCAGATGGACCATAGGTGTTCAGTGGGGTGATTCATGGGAACAGGTGGCACCAGGTGCAGAAGCGAAATGCCATCGTGGGACTTTCACAGCGTGTAGGCAGCAGGAGGAGGGTTAGGCCACGCGCTTTGCCACATATGAAGGCCTTGAGAATATCTAAGGTCAGAACTGTGTCAAAGTGAAAGAAAAAAATGGTAAGATGAGAAAGGAATGGCAAACTGCAGCTGGTTATTGACTGATGCCAGCTAAAGAAAAGGCTTTTACTCATTCCACGGGAGGATGTGGGAGGCATGTCTTGAGTAATGGGAATGTTTCATGTTTGGTGTGACCTGCATCTATGATAAGGCTAATGGAAGCAAAATCCTTGGCTCTAGGCCTTTGTGACTCAAAACAGTTCAGAGTATAAATGGATCTGCGCTCCGTTACCTGGAGGAAAAACCATGAGCTGTTTATATGGTTACCTAAAGAGAGATTTTAATTCTGTAGGTCTGAACAAGCAACAGTTGCTTTATTCAAAATATTTCAGATTGATAGTCTGGATTTCTTGTCTGTGAACACAGCACACACTGTTTTTGCTGAGGGCAGCAGCAAGCAATCCCAACCACCTCTGTAGCACTGTGGTGGGCTGGAGATTCTGAATGGCAGTAGCTTTGACGCTCATCAGCTGCTGCACACTCCTGGGCTTGTGAGTCCCTCTGACAATGGCTTGGTTGAAAAGAAATACTGTTCTTGTTATTCCCTGCTACATCTTCTCCTCACTCCTCCCCAGCAGAAGGTACAACCTTCTGTTCCTCAGAACATCAGCCATGTTTGTGGTAGTTGTTTTTTGTTCCTGTTTTGCATCAAAGAAAGGTACAAATGAGAAGAATCAGATAGCAGGCTGAATACACTCCAAAGACTGGATCTAGGGAACAAAAGCAAGGAGAATGTAGTGTGGAAGGCAAATCAAATGCCAAAGGAATTGTCACTCTGCAGATCAACTGTGGAAAACTTAATGTGCAAATTAAAATAATCAGGGACTGCATACCAAGTTATTTGACTAAAAGTGACTTTTGGGAGGTAGGGGTGCAAATTTTTGTGATTATTCAGACCTGGTTGGATGCATCTCAATTGGATTTAGAGATCAACCATTTGTCTTAAACTGTAGATGCTCAAATTCCCTTTTTTATTTTACTTTTCAAAACAGGTTTAAAATAACAGCTAGAGTTAATCTTAATGGGTTAATTCAACTCTTTACATATAGATGAGCTTGAACCAAACCTTGGAGTCAAACATCTGTGAGCTTTGGGGAAATCCAGGTTCATGCTTTGCAGCTGAAACTCATCTTGGTTTTAAATACATTTTTGTGACAGATGCCAAAACTTCCCATGAGCAATTTCTCCCCGATTCCACACCCAAGTCAAACCAGAATATAACTGCAGCTTCATTATGGAGCTTTTCTTTACTTGATTTTCTTACATAGTAATTTATGGCCTTTTATTAAAAGGTTGTAATCCAAACTCCCTGAATATAACGTAGATAATTCACTGCTTATGTATCTCCCCTGCTTGAACTGCAAAAGATAATTAGTATCTCTTCTGAATTGCTTGTCTTTCCTTTTCCTTCCCCCTACTTCATCTTGCTGTACTGAATTTTGACTTGGTATGAGTTACAGCTGGGTATCAGATCTAAATATTTAGTAATTTGGTTTCTGGCCTGGTAACCTTGTTTTATAGCATGTTGTATAATGGAACCTCATGGAACACGCTGATAGAGGTTACTGTGAGGGACCAGGTGTGCATGCCTGTTAATCACCTTAAATATCCCTTCAGTATCTCTTGATGCTATTAACATGTTTGTCCTTTGTTTTTATATGCAGCAGGGAGGAGAACTAAGATAAAAAATATCAATTAATAGAGGAAGGCTGAAACTAGTACATAACCTTAGAGTGTCCCTCACAAAAAAAGCAGTAAAAGAAGTAAAATGGCAAAACCAAAGAACATCTCTCAGATGATTGGATCTGCAGGTTAAATTCAAATTCTGTGAATGAATTCTCCTGTGTATTTATCCATATTTACATACATGTGACATATATACCAGTCTTTATAAGCCTATAGGACTCAGGAAAACCTTACAGAAAGTTTGTGCATCAGTATGTAGGTAGTTACAGCACTAAACTTCTCATTCAATAGCTCAGTCAATGAGACTGACTCAGTGCTTTTACTAAACTGGTTCCAGTTTTGCACTGCGGGGTGGAATCCAGGAGTTTAAACTATCAGGAAGGTACCAGTACCTGGAACACCAGAAGCAAAAGGATTTTTACTACACATTTCATGGTCTGCTGAAGCAGCTCTGCATTAACATGGTTTGTGTTGGCTGTAGAGCCTAGCTAAGGACTAGCTGGTACTGCTGCTGCAACTTGCTCTCTCATAATCACCTGTAACCGTAACGTAAAGGGTAGAGTGGATGTCTGCAAACATTAGCTGATGGCAGTATCAGACTCATTTGTAGGAAAGTTGTAGCTACAGAGGAAGCCCCATACCAGCTGCAACCACAGATCTCTTTTTTGTTGTTTCAGGTTATTTTCTAGGTTACCACACTTTGACCTTTTTAAGTTAATATGGCCTCCATCATCCTTGTGCCTGAATGCCTTGCAGATTGCAATATTCTTATCTTCACAGCCACCTTGTGATGTGAAAAGATACTTATATTCCCATCTCTCCAAAGATACACTCACTAGGATCACAGAGAAGATCTTATTGCTGCCATTCATTGTCACTATTGGCTCCTCTGTTATTTATTTAAGACTTTATTTGATCTGAAATATTTTTGGTTGTTCCCTTTAATCATTTAAAGTATTGTTTACTCTCTTCCTGCTTTCCCCATTTGCAGGGTTTATTACCCTGTTTGAACTTGGCTCTTTGGAGCATGCACTGAGTAACATTCTAAGAGATTGCCCATTAAAGGGCTTCAGCAGCAACTGTGCCTGTGTATTGGGTGGCATAAATGAAGGTATTATTCTAAACTCAGGTACAACAAGCAGGATTGCTAAATCCAGGACCTCAGGGTGGGGTTTCTAAGAGCATAGTTGCGTCAATTTAATTAAAGTGTGATTATCTTTCTTTTTCTTCTGCTCTTCCCTTCCCCCCTTATACCAGGCTCAACTAGGATAATGCAAAACTTTTGGTAGGCATTGTTTTGACTTAAATGGGAGGTCTATTGATTTAGCTCTATCAGTTTGGAAAAACAGTTGCTATCAGCAAATTACCTTACCCACCATTTATGGAGATAATCAGAGATTAATTATTTAATTATATTTTCAAGTATTTGCAAGAAATATAAATATTTCGTAATCTTTTTTTTCATTCCACATTTCTTTTTGTCTTTATGACTTATTTCTAATAGCAAATATATTTTATTGTCCTCATTGCAAAGGAAATCACCCACTCTTTATTTTGGCTCATCTTCTGTAGGATCAGTCATGCTGGCAGACTGACATACAACGGCAGTGAAAGTGCACAGCATTTTTTCCAAGCAACTTCTTTGCTCTTTTGGATCTAATTCCAAGCTTCTTAACGCCACAAAGAAAATATTATTAATATATTGTGATTCTTGGCACTCATCGAACAGGCTGTTGGTTCTCAACAAGTGACTTTCCTTCCCCACATGGCATGTGGAGTTTCAGGGCCAGGTTCCCATTCCTCTGTGTACGTGTCAGATCAATGTAAATATGATGAAGCCAAATAATGACATAGCTGTCCGTAGTTTCTCAGGGTTAGGTGCTGCATGACTGCAATGAGAAACCAGCTCACAATGTTTGCCTCGTCTGACAACTGTTTCCAGTAGAACCGACATAAGAGAACAGGCCAAGAAGAGGCAGTGCTGAGCTCAGTGGCAGATCCTTGGCACTGCTGTGTTTGTGAAGGCTTTGCTTCCTTATCCTGTTCCTGCTATATCTTTAATTTGTTTAGCATACAGCAAGTCTCATTATTCTTAATAGGAGCTGTTGAGAAGTGAGTATGTTTGAAAGTCTGCCTGTACATGCTTAATGAACATGCTCAAGGGAATTCAAACATTTGGGATTCCTATCGAAATTCCTCGTTGAACCCCAAAGACTTTTTTTAAGCAGAAAGAACAGTTACTTCATGCAGAAAATATGTTTTCTATGTGCCTTGCTCTTTCTGCCTGAATCCCTTTCTCAATAGCTATATGAGCATATTTTCACTGTGTTTTTAACACATTTTGCCTGTATTTTACTGCCAGTAGAAAAATAAAACTATGTGGCAAAATCTATATGTGGTGTAGCACTGGTGCAACTCACTTGAGCTGCTACCATTTGGGAATCCCAGATACGTGCTGGAAGTACCCATTTAAACCACAGGAAAGTACCTACCTTCTGCTACATGTCCCAGCAACTGACATAGTTTTACTCAAGTTTTTTTTTTGCCATCTAGCATAGATGGTAGTTTTTTTCCTGGTCAGGACAAAAGGCCTCTCAAGTTATAGATCCTCTATGCTGTACCACTTTCCATAGAGTCCATATTTAACTCATGGGGATTCATCATGATCCATGTACTGGTTTTCCTCTTTCTGCATTAATTACTGGGAGAAGAGGAAAGGAGGGCATCTTTCTCGCTGTGTTCTGGGTTTGGTGAGTTTCCAGTATAATGCCTAGGTGAGCAATAGTCTCCTTTCTCTGCTGCTTCTACTATGTCCTCATAGTTGGAGGTAATGCTGACCATTTTTCTCTAGTAAAACGTTTGATACCTATAGCAAGATAATCAGTGGCCAGTGATTCTGTAAAGATATCAAAATCCCCAAAGTGATATTCGATACTGTGGTAGAACAGCAAAAATGAGAAACCCTTGCCTCCCCAAACAGATTGGAGCCTTGCCTGGCTGGTCTCCGCACTGCGATCGCTGCAATTGCCTTGTTCTGACGTGGCCGAAATGACCGGGAGCGTTCAGCTGGGAAAACATCTGTCTCCTGGCTTCATGCGTGAATCACTGTGTCTGCATACCTGCTAGAAGCACCTTTCTTCAGGGTTTACCTGTCCTAATGGTGATCTCAGTGGAAAGCATGAGTCACTTACAGTATTTGTGAGTCATCCAGCCAAGTCTTAGATAATAGCAACAGTGTTGTGGAAAAATTACGGCATGTAATAGAAAACTCTTGAATTAATTCCATTAATTTTAAATCCATCTGTAGATTATTGTAACAGGGTGAAATTTTCCTTGTGCTCTAGAAATGACTTTAATATTTTATAGAAGTATTATTATCTACCAAATTCCATAGACCTCTGATCTCACTAAAGCCCTAGCTTTGTTTGGAGTTGTTTGTTGCCTTCTGGGGACGTCTTTCACATTGAAGAATCACACAAGGATGTTTAATTTAGACTCCTTCCAACTTAACTTTCGGATGTGCTCCTCCTTTCTCCTGACTGGTTTACATGATCTTGGGCTGAAGTGATCATGAGTCTTAGGTTTTGATTTAAGCAGAGGTGGGATTTTAGCTTCAGACTCTTGTATCTATCTCTGATGAAAACCTTGACCCACTTGACATACAACCCCTGAATTTAGTCTACCATTTTAGCTGTTCAAAGGGCTTTTCATTTGCAAAGCCCAGCATATGGGCTTCCTGTTTGTTTTTTAATTCAAGCTGGCCTAGAAAAATTATAAAAGCGGACTGAAATAACAAAGCTACTTCTCTTGTTTTACTTGTAGATCTGAGAAACGACTAAGTAAATGTCAGCCAGATTTAATTCAAAAAGAAAAACAGCTTTCTATCTTAGGTGTTAAACCTCACTTCGAATAATAATAAGCCCCTGAAACTGCTGATAGGTAGACTCTCTAGCTGTAAAAAAAAAAAAGAGGAGGGCGTGGAGAATAGGATCAGGAACTATTATTGTAATTCAATGAGCTATTATTGTAATTGATGAATTACACAATAGGGAGCAGCTCTGTATAGTTAATAATGAGTGATGAAATTAGATCTTTGAATCTAAAAACTCAGTTGTATCACTTGTCCTCTCCTGGGAGCATGGGATAGATGTGCTGGATACTCTGCATCCTGGTTGCCTGGCAGAGCCCTTCGTTTCAGACACACAAAGTGTGCAGCACATTGTGTGTCTGTTTTAGCAGATGAGTGGAAATGACGCACCAGAGTGATGGTGCCAGAAGTACGGTGGAAAAAAAAACCCAAAACCTTTCTAGATACTGCCTTTTAAGCTGCTCACATAACAGGCATTTAAAAGACATAAGAGTACAACCATGCTTTTCTTCTTTGCTGTTTCTGCCTGAGAACGTAATCTTTCTCAGGGACAAATGAGGGAAACACTTAATTACATTTATGAGAAAGGCAGCAGAGATAAGCAATGAACTTTTACTCTGTGCGTTTGTGTGTGTATGAACACTTTGTGGGGAGAAAAAAGGTCTTCTCAGCTTCCCCAGTTATTCATTACCTGTCTGAAGCTTGCCTAATTGTACTCTGAGAGGCTATCAATTCTAACAAAGCCGTCATTAGGGGATACTGATTTTTTTTTTTTCAATCAACTTTCCCAGTGGCTCAAAATTGTTAATATTTATTAAAGGAAGAAAGTCAAGGCAGAAGAAAAAAATCAATCTGTGAGGTAACAGTGGGGGGAAAAAATCCCTGTAAGTGCTAGTTCTTGGTATTGTTAACTATTCTCCAGAAGTACTCTAAGGGTGTCTCTGCCTCATTCAGAACAGTGTTTGTGATAAATGTGGTGCCCAGAGAAGGTCAAAAGATAATGGTAAAAATTAAAGACCATTTTCTTCCAGCTAATTGCATAGTCTAGGAAACTAGATTATAACTGTATTTGAGAACATTTTAGTGAGACAAATGCATTTTTTAACTGTCATATCTAGCTTTGCTGCTAAACAGAGGAAGAGATAAGAGCTATCTTTTGAATACATTTTAATGGAAATCCTATTGCCTAGACTGCACTCATTAAATTGCAGTTGAGTGTGTGTGCCTAAATAGTTTTGGTCATCCATGCCAATGCTGAATTCAGTATAATGGGATGATTTTGATGTTGGGAGGACTTGAGGACTGGCATGTTTTCAGAGCTTTATATTCTGCTTTGACTGCCACATTCCTATCAGTATCATTGGGTGTTGAGCAATTAAAACCAACGCTTCTTGATTTGAAGTTCTGTTCCTGATTGTCATGGTAGATTTACAGTTTACAACATGCTATACCAAATGGTTATATCCAGGGCATGATGTCCATCTGTAATCATCCAGAAGTACAGACACTGGGATTTCTTCACAGCTGCACTAATATTACTGTAAGATGTAATGTGTGAGAGCAGTCATGTCAGCTCCATAGATCATAGAAAGTCCCTGAAACAGGATGCCAGATCAGATTCCTAATTCTGTCCCCTTAGGTCTGAGTGAACTTTGAACTTTCAAAAACCTTCTCTGGAGAAGTCTGGGGGAGAGGGACAGTGAAAAGTAAGCATTAAGATTCTTTGTCCTCTACTCTTTAATCCTATCACCTTCAATAATAAGTCTCCCAGGAGAGTTGGTACTGTGTCCCTAATCTCTTTGTTCTTTATGCCTTAGCTTTGCACTGTCTTCTGAAAGCTCTGCGCATTTATTTACCTGTCTTGTTTTGGCAATTCCCTACAGTGCCATGTGTGATTATGGTAAAAACAAGTTCAGGAGAAACTCACTTAATATGCCCTTGTTTTTTCTGATTGATAATTAATTTGCCCTGAACAGAAAAAAAATACAATCTGACTTTAAATAACTTTTGCTCCCTGTTGGTTTTTAGGCAAATAGAAGATTTATATTATGGGAAAAAGTCACAGGGAAGAAAAACTGCAATTTTCCATTGCATATGTATTTATTTTGCACAGTTTGTGAGAAGTGGCATAGGATAAGAGAAGGTGAGTACCAAGGCCAGTGAAAATCTCTGAATTTGTTTAAACTTCTAGTGCCGGAAGGTCAAGCTGTAAAGCAAACACATGCTGCCCTGTTAGGTCACTCCACAGGATTCCATGCTGCTAATTTTGCTTTAAAATACCTCTGACTGATATGACTTCTGTTAATTCTGCTTCCTAACGGTCAGACAGACACCCATCTCCTAAGTGTTGTATAACAGGATTTCCTGAATTCTGGACCGCACAAAATGTTTCTGGATGGTGAAAAAACACCTCTTTTTACATTTCAGAACAAGGGCTGAATTCTAGACTGGGTGAACAGACAAATCTCTTCCAGAAGTAGTGGGCCTTACATGTTAGAATGAAATGTTATTGTACTTTTATCTCCCTTCCTAAATCAATGCCATTTTGAACAGATTCTGCCACTTTGGCTGTCTGGATTTGATAGTTTTGAGGTTTCCTGCTTAGCGGCTCTGCCACAACAGCCATCCTTCCTCATCTCCCTGACTTCCCCCCGGTGCAATTTGGTTCCTCCAAGCTGGCCAGCAAGGCCGCTTGGGACGTCTGCGAACTCCTGGCACAAATTACCTTTGCAGTCAGCCCTTTGCCTAGCAGGAATGAACCAGTCATAAGGATCCCAACACCATGAAGTTTCAAGTATAATTTGCAGCATAAATTCAGACTTGGATGTGGCCTTGACTTCTTTCTCATGATTATGACATCTGATTATTTTTACACAGGGGTTGCAAAGTACCTATCTTTTTTTTGTCTAGAGCTTGATGTATTTAACAGCTTGGAGAATGAAAATAATGCCAGCTACATCTGCACCTCTTAGCCATGTAGAAGATGTGTAACACTCCAATACAAACATAGGCATCTGTATCTGGAAAACCTGTTCTAAATCTCTCCTGAGGAAGTAGCAGTGCACAAGAGTTAAAGGAAAGATCCTTTTAGCTTAAGCAGTTCTAATCAAAACCATTCAAAGCACCTTGAAGAAACATTACTCAATTCATTTAAATTTTACCTGAGCATTGGCAAGCTTCCACAGGCCTGTCGTGAGCCCCACTATGAATGGCTTTTGAATCTGGGAAGCATGTATGTGTTGAGGTGGTGTTTGGATCTGCAACAACAGCACATGTTCAGCTGTGTAAGAGCAGAGCTGGAAGGATGAGCAACTTAATACTTGGTTTTCCTTGCACCAAGACATGTGGGAAGATACTTCTGTTTGAATTTACTAGTGAAAAAGAGGAAATATTGCTGAGATTCTGGGAAGCTTCTGCCTGGAATTTGAAAGGATGATGGTCTCTGGTAGACAAAAAGCAGAAATATCAGCAAGCTCTAAAGGAGTCATCTTGTCTGGGTTTAACTCAGATTTACAGTGCAGATTCATCTCTGCTCGATGAACCCAGGGGAGCCAAGTTGAGCACATTCCTTAGCTAACACAGTGTAGTATCTCACCTCCCAGACCAGTAGGCAGAAAGGTCCAGTCTAGCACTTTTTCCATGTCAGCCTGAGGTTAAAGTGCTTGTCACCCCAGAGCTTAGCAGTGGGAGTCTGTTCATGCATAGGACCCCACTCAGGCAGCAGAATTTTTCTGGGATGGATTACAACAGTTTCTCCTCCTTTCCACAATAAACCACTACTTAGGTTCACTATCCCTTCCCATTGCTCCCACCAGTAGCCAAGTTACATGAACTATTGTGTGACTAAGTTTTAAAGCTCCTTTCTGCAAGCAGGAAGGCATTTGTGATTATCTCTGACTTGGGGATATTGCTTCAGTCACTTTTTAGGAGGTCTTGAGAAATCAGGCTGGAATTTCCAAATGTTTGTTGGATGAGAAGTGTGATGGCTGGTAAGGTTACTGAGGACAAAGATTGCTGCACTAGGGAGCATTTGAGGACCTAAAGGTTAAATCCCCACTGGCTGTAGAAGACCAACAATGAAATCCCAACAGCTATATAGTAGGCCATCTTTCATAAGACTATTGTGCAAACAAACCACTTTCCCAGCAGGGTATCTTAGACTGCATTCCTCACTAGCAGTTGTTTCTGAGTGGGTTCTGTCTCCCTTTCCCCTGCGGAGGACAGGCTGAGGTGCTTTATACCCTCACCTGAAAGTGATTGATCCGTCTATTACCACAGACTCTGAGCTATGCATTGTGCTTCTGAGCGTGATGGTAAACACCAGTGCTTTTGACCCAGAGATTAAAATCTTCACACTGGACTATTTGCCATGGCAATTTTATGGTCCAGCTATGGGCAATTTGCTGATATGGATTAAATCATCAGTTTTATTAGAAGTCCCCCTTTTCAATGGTTTAAGATTTTATCCATGAAAGGATTGTTTTGATTTTCCTTTAACTCTGGCCAAGAATTAATGTATGTGTGAAGTTCCAGCAAATGTATTCTGTTTTTTCTCCAAGCTGCCAAGTGGGAAAGGTTTGCCACAGGGAACAAGCAGCATGTGGTGTCTGGTCAAGGCACCGGACTGAACGCCTCAGACAACAGAAGGATGATTCCAAAGCAACATTTAATCTTCACAATCCCCAAGCTTCTGGGAAATTTAAATTTAAAATCCCTTTGTTGCAACCAACTCCCATGCCTCTCCAGAGTGGGGTCATCCCTGCTCTTACATATTTAACGGTCTTGTGATTTGACACAGTTTGGGATATAAACCAGCACAAAATACAGTTCATGGCTTGGTACCTCCTACAATTTGATGTGCCTATGGTACCTTTTAATTTCATTTCTTCTGTAAACCTTAAAGATAAAATTTGATTAATGTAAGATTGTATGCTGCTGATATCTGATGCTGAAGCCTTTAAAAAAGAATTGGATGGGTTGCTGGGAGTGACTACACTGAGGTCTGACTCGCAAAGAAAATATTAATCAGCTTTCTAAGGCTGCAGATACATCACAGCCAGCTACAGTCTGATTACCTCCTTCCCAGATTTAGAGCAATCCTCAGAATGCCACGGGAGGACTGACCCTGAGGAGCTCAGTTTGGCTGCCTTGCAGCATGCTGGAGCAGACAGCACACCCGGAGCCTGTCATCTGCTCACCAGCTGCCGGAGACCCCCATTGCCATCTGCCTCCAGCCAGGCAAACGCCAAGGGGGAACCGAGCCTGTAGGACCAGGCAGCCCCAAAATGCTGCACTGCGCATCACTGAAAAGCATTTCCTCTTAAAATCTGTTGGTAAAAGCCTTTGTGGGGGAGACAGCACATGAATGAGCAAGCGGGAACTCTTATCAAAGGTGGTTCATACAGATGAACTACTTGGAAGGAAAACAGTCATGAGTAATGTCTTAATTTGAAAGGATGCAGAGCCTTCCCACACACAAGACTTAAATGAACCTCCACAGTGACACAAGTAACTATGTTCCTGTTATGCATT
>QWTY01031317.1:0-14626 GCA_008033365.1 Pseudorectes ferrugineus
CCCTTTGGCCAGGGCAGGTCAGCTCTCCTGGCCATGCTCCCCCAGCCTTTGTGCACCTGATCGCTGCAGAGCACGGGACACTGAAATGTCCTGGATTTAGGGCGAGCACTACTGAGCAACAACTAAAACTGCACTGTGCCTCCAACAGAATTCTTATACTGAATCCAAAACACAGCACTGTATCAGCTAGTAAGAAAAAAATCATTCTATCCCAGCTGAAACCAGTACAATAACTCATGGAATACAATATTTCTTGTCTGATGATTGAGTCATATTCTACTAAAGTTTTCTTAGAATTTTGTGAAAAATATGTACAAGGACTTGAATACAGAATTTTCTTTAAAAAGTATAAAATTTCACTAAAATATGTTCGTATTTTTATTTAGATTTTAACATGTTTTAATACTTCCCTGGTAAAGCCATGTCAACAGGGACAGAGGGGACAAACAGGAGTGGACTGGGTCTGAGTGGTTGACCTGTTTCATAAGAATAAAGGCTCTCGGACACTGTGTGTGTGAATTGATCCATTCTGGTGACCAGTAAGTGTTGTAGTATGTTAACTATTATGTTCTTCTTTTTCATCTTTGGCCACAAAATCTGGGCAAGACTGTCCCATGGGTTTGTGTGAAGACAATAGACGCCCCACAAGTCTGGGGCAGCTTTTCTTGTGGTACAAACACAGGGCATTGCAGGACTGGGGCAGAGCTGCATGGGTACCCAGGCTGGCTCATCACTCTCATCTTGGTTGCGTAGGCTTTGGTTGTCACAAGAGTCTGTCAAAGGAGCAGAGGAGCTACAGCTGTTACTTCCTGCCCTCTTCATTCCTCAAACCAGGAAGAAAAGGCCTGGCATGTT
The DNA here is from genome assembly GCA_008033365.1 of Pseudorectes ferrugineus. Lineage (NCBI taxonomy): Eukaryota > Metazoa > Chordata > Aves > Passeriformes > Pseudorectes > Pseudorectes ferrugineus. Next base: position 856 of record QWTY01031317.1, read on the forward strand.
GGTTCAACCCTCTTTCAGATCTCTTAATATGGGGAACAAATGCCCTTGGAGAGTGGAGAGCAAAACCCCAACTACTGCAGTAAAATAACCTAGAAAACCCTCTGAAAGGGTATTTAGGTGCTAAGACTAAGTGAGTCTTCCCAGGTGTCTTTTAAAATTCCATCATCCAGATTTCCTTCTCAAGCAACACTGGAGGGTTTTTCCACAGAGGGTACCCAGTTGGCTCATTTATTGCGAAAGGCAGGAGGCTCTGAGTTGTCTGCATGTGTGATATGAGAGGAGTTTTCTCTGGTTCTTGTCTTGCCTTTTTTTTATGCAGAGGTGTCGTCTGTATGAATCACCATTACTGCTGGGCTCCAACTGGTAAATTATATGTACAGGTGTAGGTCTGTATCTATTTATGTGTAGACTTCAGTGTGATCACAAATATCAGCTGTATTAATAAGCTTCAAAAGGTAAAGCATGAGAGCTGAGCTGCTAGCAATACCAAAGCGGAATATCTGTGAAACTTTTCTTAGCAGTCAGCACTTGTGGTAACATCAGTGCCATTGCTGAAGTAGCACTGGGGGTGATGGCTTCAGTCCTGTTGGCTTTGGCACAACTGTTTCTGTGACATCAGAAGAACTGAAGTAACCAAAGCTGAAAAACACAAAAGAACCTTTAACTGTGTCCTAAATTCATATTAGTCACAAGGCAGTTTTCCAACTAATGAAGTGCTAGACACCTAGAAGCCTACGGATTAAAATGACATAGACTATGTATTGGAGAAGAACAAGCTGATAGAATTGTTCAGTTATAGAATTTCAGGTTGGAAAGGACCCACAAGGATCATAGGGTACAACTCCGTTTTGATCACATGACTATCAAAACTTAACAGCAGGATCAAGAGCATCCTTCAGGTATTCCTTGACGTCTGAGAGATTTGGTGCTGTAGGAAGCCTGTTCCAGGGACTGGCTATCTTCTCAGAAAAGAACCTTTTCCTAATGTCAAACCTGAGCTTCCCCTGGAGCCGCTTCAGTCCACTTCCTTGTGTCCTGCCACTGGTCACCAGGGAGAGGAGATCAGCACCTCCCCTTCTCTGCCTCCCATGAGGAAATTGTACCCTGCTGTCAGGTCTCCCATCAGCCTTCTCTTCTCCAAGCTGAACAAGCCAACTGACCTCAGATACTCAGTCTTGCCCTTGAGACTTCTACCACCTTGATCACTCTCTTCTGGACACACTCTAATAATTTGAAGCCCTTCTTCTATTGAGACACCCAAAATTGCAGATAGTACTTGAGATCCACACCAGTGCAGAGCGGGACCATGTTAGACATCCTGGGGTTTCATTGTATGCATTACACTGCATGGTATTTTTTCTGAATCCTAAGCCAGGATTAGCCATGTCTAGGTGATGTTGCTTAGCAGGGCAGGGTTTTTACCTTTTTTAAAGTCGGTGTAAAATAAGTAAAAGGAATAGCAAGGAAACTATACAGATTGTGCATGTTGTCTGCCTTGGATTTCTGTGCTTGGTGACTTGGGCTAGAGTTTATATTTATATATACAGATTTAACAGAGAGTGATGACTTTCCTGTCAGCTTCCTGCTAAATAGTGTTTGAGTCCACAAAACATATAAAGCATAGTGTTTTCTCGCAGGTCATCAGAGAAAGATTAGTAAATGCCCACATGACATTCTTCAGTTGGTTAGGTAAAATCTGGTCTCCATGTGAGTCCTATGTAAACTTCAAAATATGCAAAATCTATGCATTTGTCTCCAGCTTGCATTTCAGAAAAGTGCATGTACATCATCAAGGCTGATTTTACGGCTACAGATAGAAAAAATGCAAGAACCTTTAATACAGACCGGTATAACATTGCTGTTTGTTGACAACAAAGAGACATGCAGGTTCTCAGTGCCAGGAGTATAGACACACAAATAAAACTTGAACTTACATACATCTTTATGTAGAGATATTATAATATTAATGGATCCTTTTGCTATTTCAGGCATAAAATCAAAATGTTCAATATCTGATAAAACAGGGATTAATACTTGAAAGGAACTAAAATCCATATGAACAAACATATGAAACAGCTCTTCTGTTTCGGCTGTCTTTGCCAAACAGCTGTCTCTCCCTCTCCCCAAGCCTTTCTCCTCTTATGGTTGGGACAGACTGCCATTTAATTTAATTCAGCCACAAGAGAACAGGGAAAAATCAAGTGAAATGCTGCATCCACTGAAGACAATACCAAACTCCTACTGACTTTTGGGAAAAAGGATTCTCCTGGGACACCTGAATGTATATACATTCCTGAAAAGAACTCTCTTACATTCTTAAAAGATCTTTTTGAAATCAAAGAAGAGATGGAGCAGGAAATTGTGTGTTGAGTGTGGCATTGTTTGGAGCTGCCGTTACACACAGAAATGATTCATTTGGTAGTGAAACACTGTTGAGGGGTGTAGCTAAGGTAGATGATATCCTTTATATGTTAGTACATTATATTCATCACTAGAAAACAAATTGTTTTCCCATTTTAACAGTTGTACTTTAATGAAGAGAAAAGAACAGTACACTAATGGAATAACATTCTGCTTGTAGCTGAGAGGGAAATACTAAGAGAGCAGGTAATTGTTTTAGAATTGTGCTCCTTCAGAAAGGAGGAATCAATAATCACTGAAGTGGAAAAGGAAGACCAATTGAAAGGAAAAATAAAAGTTTGAAAGGAAGATGTTGGAGAGACCTGACTGTGATTTAGTGAGGATTTAGTCTGTGATTATTTAGTCTTTTCCATCTTTTGAACATAATGATGTACTTCATTAGTTGTTTTGTTTTGACTTTCAGAGATAACGTTTGCTTTATTGTTACCATGGTGCAATGAACTCCTATTTAGGTTTTTTTAACATGAATAATATTTATCGTTGTTTCTCCTCATGTAAAGAAACTGACTACTCCCACTCCATACTCCCAGGGGTGTACATGGGATGAACACTGTTGGTTGAAATTATATGTAAGAAATGTATGACCTCCATGTGGTGGGTGCACAAGAAAGAGGGTAGCAACCCCAGAAGAGTCCTCTGACTTCTGTCACTTTTTGTCCAGGTAGCCAGTAGACAGCCAGGGATGAGCCATCCATGTCTCTTGCTTCTCAACAATGAGCTGTTCTGCAGCTCATGCTCTAAAGAAGCACAAGTGAGCAGAGTAAGTGCAGGACCTGTGCAGAACACAGTCTGAATATTTAACATGAGGCATGTTAAAAAAGTAAGACAACTTCTTTATTTATTTTTAATGTGTTTATTTCAGAAATAGAAGTCAGATGGTAGCCAGTCAAACCACAAAGGATTTCCCAGAACGATCGTGACTGTGGGTTGGGATTTTTTTTTTTCAATTTTATTTAGCAGTGAAAACTATGACATTTTAATGTCTACAAAACATGTGGGTGACCTGGGAATGAATTTTTTTTTTTTTTTTTTTTTTCTGGGCATCAGAGGAGAAAAAAACTGTATTTGGCAGGTTGATTTATAAAAAAATGGCCGTTGTTTATTGCTGCTTGTGGGGCTGGGAGTATTAAAGCAAGTTCCATGCAGATGGACTCCCCAAGTGACAGGGTCATTTGGGCAGGTGATAAATTGTCCAGAGTAATTTCAAAATTGTACTTCAGGGAATACTGCCTGGTAGAGAATTGAGTAAGTGCTACTCCACATTCAGCAGTCTTTCAGAAAACTCCCTGCAGCCTGTTTTCATTGCTTACAGAGCGTCTCCACAGGGCAGGAACTGTGTAGACAAATAGTTTTCATAGCTCTGTAAAACCATGACTTCTCCTGCTCTTTTTCCTAACTAGAGTGATGCTACACTCATGCATACCCCACAGGCACACAACAGTTATGCAGCTGGAAAAGTATTTGGAGATAAAACATTATCTGTCTTGTGGGATGGGGTTGCTTGGAAACTCCTCATATTTTATTTTCACCACCTCATTAGAAATAAGAAGGGCTGATAAATAAGAGGGTCTGCCAGCATCCCCACGAAATACTTCAAGACACCCTGACTCTCTTTATGAAGGGTTCAGCTTACATGCTTGATCATGGCATGTGGGCAAACCTAGTCAACTGGAAAAAAAGAGCAAACCCAAATGTCCTGGCTCTATTACAACATTAGACAATGTCAGAGGAGGGCAGCCCTGCTGGCAGCAGGCCGGTGCTCCTCCTGGCACTCACCACTTCTGTTGCTCGGGGATGTGCTTCAGTGCTGCTTTTTCCATCCTTGTCAGCCACGCGTGAGGTGCCGTCACCCAGGGCACTACCCGAGCAGTGCACAATCTTAGCCCGTTTCCATGCATGATGAGTTGGTTTTTACATGGATTGGTTCTCCTCCCTCCTGCCACCTCTGTGTTCTTTATTGTTCTCTTCCTGGGCTATTAGCTGTACCATGGCCTTTGGAAACACTTGAAGCACCTAGTGCTTAGCTGGTGCTGCCAAATGCAATGATAAAAATACCTCTCCATCCCACTGTCACTCTGCAGTTGCGTAAATACTGTTCTTGCTATTCAGTCTTCGTCACAGCACAGTCACAGAGATGTAATCTGCAGGACTGGGAGCACACAGGATAAATGGCTCCAGGATTTATCCTTCTGGAAACAAAGGATTTCTGTAATTTAGGATTAAGTTAGTAAAAGGAAGATGATTGAAATATCATTGAAAACTTGCAAACTCTTCTGTTTTTATTGTAGGCCTTAAAATAATGCTTTTCTTTCTCTGTCCCAGTTCCTAGAGTTGAGTGATTTTGCAAATATCTCAGACTTATTACTATTTTCTTTTTTTTTTTTTTAGTTAATTTTAGCCACCAGTTTCTGAGGGAAGTTTGATAGGCATGCAAATATGAACAACCCAAAGGATATTTTTAAGTGAATCACAGGTTTTGCAGGGTCACCTAAATCACAATAATATTGGCTTGGAGTTGGCAATATTGCTAGCATGTGGTAGTTGAAATACTGACCTTTTCATGGCAGTCACTGGGTACAGTCATTCTAAAAGAAGGATAAAAGAGTTACTTATTCTGAACTGGAGAATCTTTTATGAATATTTTTTGATATAATGTTCATGTTCTCCATTGGAGTGTATAAAAGAAAAAAGAGAGTATGGCACAGGGACAGGGTATAGAAAAAGTAGAACGTGGAATAGATAAACTGAAATTTTACTGCAGGGATGCTCTGGGGAACAAGAATATGAGAAAGCACAGAAATCAGGGGGAAATTCTCATCTACTTACTGAAAGTAAATCCTTTTCCTCCAGATGTTTAGTAACAGGAGAGTCTGCCTTTAAAAATACGAAGTGAGCCAGAATCTCAACATTAATTTGGAATTGCTCATAATTGACAAAGAGAAAGTAAGGAATACTCTTTTCTTTAAAATAATTGTGTTATACTTCTTTAGCAAAATTTCTTTTCTTTTAAATATAAGCAATATAGAGAAACCAGAAAAGGAAAACATCAGGAGGCTAGAGCTGTAAAAAATAAGGACTAGACAGAAACAGACTGATGGAGAAGGAAAAAAGTGGATTGCAGCCTGTGTTATAGAGGAATGCATTGAAACAGCAACAAGAAAGTTCTTGTAACAGCAATGTAAATGGAATCAAAGATAAAACTAAGATATCCCAAAGAAAATGTTCCAAATTTCCTTTTGTTCAAGGTAGAATTAAAAAAGTAGGGGTACATGGGATAATTCAAAGAAGAGGAGCATGTTTACTTCAAGTTCTTAGTCTGCAGTTTTGCTTCACCATGTCTGTTCTCCATTGGCTGCCAGACTGTCATTATGAGTTATGCTGCTGCTCATCAGCCAGTTTGATTCCAGCTGGAGTTTGGAGACAACTTTGGTGTCAGCAGGGAAAGCAGAAGCAGGACACTGCAGAAAAGGCTGTGTGGGGGTTAGCATACTAATCCCACTCAGAAGCCAAAAAATGACCGTGTTTGGTTCAAAAGAAGTGTGAAATGAGAGAAGTTCTTGCCTTGTGCTGTGCTCAGTGTTGCAGTATATCAGCACAGCATTGAACCGTAGCCTGTGATGTCAAGGAAGAGCTAACACAAGCACCAACCTGCACTGACTATCCTGATGTGAGGGTGCTTTAATTGCTGGTGTGCTTGTAACAGGTTGGGACTGGAGGTGAGGGTCAGAGAGTTAAAGGCTGCATGAATGCTCTTGAGAGCGGATGAAATTCTGTCACTTTTCCTTTTGTAAATAATCTGTAAATAATAAGCCTAAATTACTGAGCCTTCAGCAATGTGGTCTGGGCAGGATATTTCCCAATAAAAAGCTCACTGTTGGTTGCTAAGCTGTAAGGGTTGCAGAACACAGGATGCAGCATGTAGTTCTGTGGAACAACACGTAGCTGATTTTTCTGACATCCCTATGGGTCCACTGGGAAAGGCTGCAGACAATCCCAAAGACAATCCCTGGCAGAAGATCAGTGCAAGATTGCAAGGAATGAGTGCGTAGAAGGTTGTTCCTGTTACCAAGGGCAGGATGGGCTTAAATACTGCTCTGAAGGAGATATGGCAATAACATCTAGTTAGCAGAAATATTGATACAGTAAATCAAAATACTTGAGAGGGCAGAGGTTTTCCTGGGAGAAACAATGGTGTGTATTGTCTACTACAACATGAATGGCCAAATGAAGGCGTACATTGAAGTAGTAATTGTGAAAAAGATGTTAATTGTGTAGTGTTCAACAACAGATCACTCAAGACTCAGTAGTCACATAAAATCTGACCGGAATGATGAAATGTTCAGATCAAATCTCTGAAGAGAGACTCCAGGTGACTCCAATGTCAGCAAGAGCTCTGGTAGGGAACCAGAGTCAGCTTTTGGAAAATGCAGTCTAGTGGATCTGTCTTGTTCCGTTATTCCCATTAGGCATTGTGTTTAATGAGGTTAACTTGTTAAAAAAAGTTAATAAATCTAAACTTTTCTTTGAGAGTTTATATAATAGTAAGCACTGTGAGAGGTACTTACACATTAGGCTTGCTGTGCACTAACAGTTTTCTTTTTCAAAATACCTTAGCATAATAAAATAACCATGTTAAAATTATCAATTATGTAATATTAATTTATTATATCAGAAAAGAATGGAAAAAATCTAGACATAATGGCCCATCATCAGCCCTTCATTGTTAAAACTGATACGATTAAAATGTAAAATCTAAGTTGATTTTGTATTGAATGCAGAAAAATTTTAGCCTTCAGACACAAGTGTCAATTTAAATATTTTGAAAACAGATAACAATCAAAGAACCCAAACAAGACCATGCAAGAACACTTGTTTTTTCTTACTATATTTCCTCTTTTCTAATACTGCCTGTATGTCTATTTTGTCTTTTGCTTTTTTTCTCATCCTCTCACTTTTTTGATCACACAGGCTGTCTGTAGAGACTTTTTGAGTATTCAGGACTGCGAGCAAATGATGTTTGTGTGCATGCAAGCATATTCTCACTTTTTCTAATAATGATAGCCATGTATTTATCAGTTGTTGAACACAGAAAAATAGAATAATTCAGCATATGAGTAATTCAGCTCTAGGTAGTTTTATGTACTAAACCAAATAAATATAGTGTTTTTGAAGAGAGATTATCGTGTGCAAATTTCCAAAGCAATTTCTTTAAAATGTTGATTTTTTTTTTTTTTTTTTTTTGGCTATATGTTGCTTTTTATCAGGCAGATGAATTCTTAAATTCTGCAGGTGATTTTTGAGGCAAATTATTAAGATTATGATTCTGGTATGTTCTTTGTACCTGCCCAGGCTTTTTTTTTTATTATTATTTTTTTATTTTTTATTATTAAACTCTTAAAACTCTAGAAGATGTCCTCTATATGCTTTTGAGTGGCAGTAAGATTTTAACTGTAGACTTCATTTGCACTTCCTACAAGAAAGTTTTTCTATAATTTCATTCAATTAGCCATATAATTTTTAAAATCATTTGTCAATATTATGAAGCATTGATTTAGACTACAAATCACTGATTCCTCACTGGAAGAATAATTTACTCACATATATACTTTTAGATGTTATTTCTTGGATTTTTATGTCTCTGTGTTATTATGATATATGAATGACTTAATTGTATTTGCTGTTACAAGATTTTCATAGGAACAAATGGATTTCTTGTGTTTAGGGCTTTAAGCATTCAGCATTTTAAGGGCTTTAAGCATTCAGCTTTAAGCATTGAACAGTTCCAATTTTCACAAAATAATCAACTACCTTGAATTGTACTGATAGTGTTGGGGTTTTTTGTAACTATTGACCTATGAACTCTTCAGTTAAATTACTATAAAAAACAAAATTCAGATTCCAATACGGTATGGAATTTTACATATTTTATTCACAGCTTATATCTAATCTTAACAACCCAAATCTATAAACATTAAAACAATTGTGCCTCATAAAGCAACATTTCTTGGGCTTTTTAAAAGGAAGGTATTGCATGCTATTAAAAGAAAGCATTGAGAACCAGTTTCATCTCAGAACTTTTATTCCACAGGAAATTTAACATAATTACTTTAATTTTCAATTCCTTGCACATTATTTCCATGTTTCGAAGATTAACCTCAACAGCTTCAGAAAGACGTCAGCTTAAATTCCCCAGAAGAAATATTCTTCATTATTTCTATTGTTTTCAGTGAGATCATTACACTGCCATATTATAATTAGGACAATTGATTTGAAGCTCAGCTATGTGTCAGTGTGACCTGGGGAGAAGGCATCATGTAAAAAGTACTGTGGTTAATGAACCATCCACTTACATCTCAAAGTGATACTTTTAGGAGGAGTTAGGATCACACAAGAGAAAACTTTGTTTTGCTTTTCTACACACACTTTCCTTTGCTTCCCAAACCTGGTTCTGGCTGAAACAAGAGAAGCTACTTGAAATATTTGCCCCATGTTATGACACACACATCTAGTGAAAAAAATTGCTTCACAACAATAGTTTCAGATACAATTTTTGTAAATGTGAAAGCTTTCAAGTTTCTGTGTACATCCAATCTTTTGGTACTTCATGAACTATCAAAAAGTATCTGATTTCATTTTGTATTCACAGAGATGGGAAGATAAAAATATTTCTACCTAAGTAATATTACTACCTAAAATTAACTACCTTACTACCTAAGTAAAACTACTACCTAAGCAACTTCTTCTAAGTTTAAAAAAAAACTTAGAAGGTCAAGAATATACTGAGCTTGAAAGAAGTTGGTTACATGTGTCCTGTTTGTACAATGATGATTATAAAAATATGTTGGATATGCTATTACTTTCTGTGTATTTATAAATGCATAGAAAGCATTGTAGCTGCTTTGTGTTCATTCATTTTGATTGAATTGTGCTGTTAGATTCAGGAGTCTGGGGACTGGATCGTGTCCTACCCACTTCAGTGTAAGGTACAGTCAGGGCACTGCCCTGTTCCCTCTCCTAAATACTTGTCTCTGAGGAAAAGACCTAGTGTGCTGAGGGTAGAGTGTAATTGCCTCCAAAGTTATGCCTTAGAAATGGAAATTAAAATGGGTTCAGGGTTTGAGAGACTTGAATGATCAAAAATGTTGTAGAATTAATTTTATCAGGCATGCATTTTTTGTGAAGACTTGGTACTTCTTAAGGTTCTCCCTGCATTATCTTGGCATGTAGATATATTTTATGGTAGATTTCTTTGTAAATATAAGTCTGGTATTTATTACTCATTTCAGATTCACTAAGGATTAAAACTTCTTGTGTAAGTGTGTTAAAATTAGGGAACATAGACTTCAGAATCTGATACTAATTTCTAAAAATGCAGTCAGGTATCTGATGTTTGAAAAGTTGTAGGCAGTGATATTTTTTAGGATTCACATTGCTTGTTCAACTGCCTTTTTAGCATTGTGGGAATCCCTGCCATGGCAAAGAGCGATGGGGAATAACTTATTTCTCTTCTCTTGTTGCTGCCAAAGTACATCTTCACATTAATAAAAGAAACAATTCCTCTTACTCAGCTAGTAAGAAAAATCTTAAATAATATTTTGGGCCATTTAGAAACTGGCTATATCTCCTAGCTGCCTTCTTTGTAAGATATAAATAATTATGAAAAATAATTAATGTCCCCTGTAGCTCAGCTCCAGACTCAGAGGTCTCCAGCCTGACTTCAGTGATGCTGTCAATGGAGATACTTGACCCATCAAGAGGCTCGAGCTGAAGTTCAGGTGATGCTGATGCTTGAAATAAAGTTGAAGTGGGAATGGACCTACACTTTAAGCTGCCAAAACTCTCAATCTCTCTGTTCGTTTACAGTTCCAGTATTATTTGCCGTATGGTCACACTCAGTTTGGTACTATGACTTAAGGAGAAGAGTTTCAGCTGAACTTTGTCACAGAGGCATGCTGTTTGTATTTCATGTTTATGTCTTTTTGACAGCTGTGAAATGCTTTTTGTTTGTTTTTACTTTGCTTCACTTAAGATAAAAGCTTAGCCTAATAAGGTACTTTGTGTCATCAATATAAGTGATGAATGAGACCTCCACCTCTGTAGAAACAAGTGAGAAATCACACTGGTTACTTTATTTCAGAATCCTGAATCCTTTGTCATTTGCTTGCTTTTTTCATTGTAGAGATAAAGTGACTGCTCCTCTCCATTTAGATGTCAAGACAGGTCCTACACATTTATCACATGAGGATAACAAAACCACACATTCTAACAGTGAAGTCATGCCCTCTGTGTGAGAGTTGATATTTAGTATGGCATTGGCCAATTTACAGTAGAAAATAAATATTGCAGAATTTATATATGGTAAATAAATATCGCTTCCTGGTTATATGTGACCTTTTCAAGTATTCCTTCAGCAAAGTAGTTATATTAATGCTTTCAGGTTTAACCTGTCACATTTCTATTTTGTTGTGCTGTTCTTTTTGATAAGCAGAAGCTGGCTTCTATTTGTACATTCCTTTGAATTGGAATAAATGGGACTTCTGTTATAAAACCTAATGTCAGATTGACTCCATCTAGAAAGTAACAAATTTTAAAGGTCACGTAAAATAGGCCATTCTCAGCTCTTTTTTTTTCTGAATATGTTTGATTAAAAATAGTTTGCTCTGTTTATTAAATCACTGGTGTTTTCCCTTCAGGGCCAACTGAAGTAGAAGTAGATCTTTGCATTTGTCATCATGTTAAGGTCACAAATACAATTGGATTAGATAATGCTACATACCTTTTCCCACTACTGAATTATCAATGATGAATTACTTACCATAAAATTAAACATACATATCAGGAGTCAGTTGAGTGTAAAATGTTACCCTGAGGGCATAGCCAGGCATTTCAATCAATGCATGTTTACATTTACTTGTGCAGATGTATTTCCACTGTAGAGTGTGGTAACCTGCAACTCTCAAAGAAACTGGCTTTGGTAGGAGCTGAATCGGACCCATGGTATCCCACGTGGTATTTATGAAGAATATCTTTTGAAGTCGACTTGTCGATTATGAAATGGATAAAAAAAAAAAGCCATGGTTGCCTTTCATTGTTTAAAGGAGACTGAGAGATGGGTGCTCAGAAAGACACATTGTGCTCTCCCTTTTATATTATTTTATTTCCAGGGGAGCTTTGTTGCAAGTACTATCTTAAAAGTAAACATTCAGCTCAGGTAGGAAAATTCAGATCCTACAGTTTATGATCTCTGTTTAGTTGGTGCTCTAAGGGATAAACCTAATAATTTTAGGCTGACCCAGAGACGGAACAAAAAAACGCCCTTGTCACTTTTATAACTGTTATTTTGCCCTGCAGTCTAGCCTGGAGTTTCACTGTTGCTCTAAGTACAGCTTTCAGCATGCCTTCCAGAGCTGCACATGTGCGGCTCTCCCTGTTTCCCCACTGTGGCTGTTTAATATTCCAGACTCCACACATGGCTCACTTGGAGCAAGTGCCATTTCATATTGCCCAAGGCATGGTGCAGATCTTAGTTTGAAGACTAAACCCCAGATAGCTTTGTCATGCTAAATACCTTTAGTACTTCTGAGAAGTGGAAGAGGTGTCTGCATGAACTCAATGATGTGAGATTTGAATAAATTTTTCTAGGAAATTCCGAAGGTTTTTATTTTTCGTTTAATCAGAATTAAATTCTGATAATTTATATAAATTAATTTTATATAAACAGAACCTAAAAATCAAAGGCAGTGGAGTCACCATCCCTGGAAGTGTTCAAGAAATGACTGGATATGGCACTTGGTACCATGGACTAGTTGGCATGGTGGTGTTTGGTCAAAGGACTTGCTGATCTTGGAGGTCTTTTCCATGGTTCTATGATTGTATGATTCTGAATGGAATTAAAAATCACAACTGAACAAATATTACATGCCAATTATCAGAAGGCAGAAGAGGTAGCCTATGCATTCCACGACAGCAGTTCAACAGATCTTGTGTTCACTTAGTTAAACTATACGTGTGCTATTAATTTAATTTGACAACCCTCAAATACAATTAAGCACGTGGGCTGGTAAGTCTGGAACAGTTTTTCTGTCTCAGACTCAGAAATCAAAGTTAGCAGGACCAATTTGCTATATACACTCCATTATAAATGTGAGGAAGGAATAGCCTGCTTTCTGCTTCTTACGTGGGAATAAAAAGAGTCATTAATAAAGTGTGAGTGAAAACTGAGATAAAACATGTGAAGTCTGACTTCTTCAGCAATTTCTTATTCTTTGTGAGCAATACTGTGCCAAAATACTAGAAACTGTTAAGTCTGTGGTTCCATTTCAGCCATTGTCAGAGGCATTGTCTGTTATTCAGGAAAAAAATTTAATGTTTCCAGGCTATTGATAAAAGCTTGTAAAATTAATTTAGGAAAAAATTATGAGTTCTTAGAAAAAATAAGGTTTCCAGGCTATTGATAAAAGCTTGTAAAATTAATTTAGGAAAAAATTATGAGTTCTTAGAAGCGAGTTCACAGGCTAAATTTTTTATTAAACATTTTTCAAGTATGTGGAAACTATGAAAAATGGCAGTACTATAGCCAAACATAAACAGACAAACATGGTAATAAAAACTATCATGTGTAATTGAAATTAAGCTGAGTAGTAATGAGCTGAGTAGTAATGAAAAAGGAGAAATATTCATTAAATCTTTCCTATTATATGAAACAAAACTGTGGGAAGATTTAATTCTCAGGCGAATTGTGATTTTTTTCTCAGGTGCAGTAATCTTAACTAATTCTATTAATTTTTTAGAAATGCATTGTCCAAAATTTACAACTCTTTCTGGTTAAACCTAAATATTTAGGTATGAAATTAGGAATCTAAATAAAGTGGCCAGATTTTCAAACATGTTTTGCAGTTGTAATTTCCGCTTATTTGCATGGCATTTTTGCATGGTAAATGTTTAATGATAACCAAGCATTTAGATTTAACTACATGAGTGAAGGGTTTTAGGAGCTTAACTTTAGTTGTGTGCAAGTCTTTGAATTATTTTTGTTATTAATAGTATCTTGTTAAGAAATTCGTTGAAACAGAGAGATTTGAGCGCACATCTGTACTGAAAAGTCAAGGTAAATTGATTTGTGGTCTTCTTAGACTTCTTTGTGTCCCACTGGAGGACCAGCTGATGGTCAAGCCACCATTTGCTCAAATGAATGGCATTAGTTTCCTGTCCTCCAGTTTACCTCTGAGAAAACTACACTTTGCATATCTCCTAGGAGTTTTAATGCGGTTTAGCTCATTAATACAGGAATTGTAACTTGTGATTACCAAAAAAACCTATGAAAATACAACTTCTTTTACTACTCTCGTTT
>QWTY01031318.1:0-17312 GCA_008033365.1 Pseudorectes ferrugineus
TTAATTTTATTTTATTTTATTTTTGAAAAGATCTTTTGTCTGTCTTTGGAGAATTCACACAGAAAATAAATACTGTAGTATTGAGTTAGTTCCTGGAACTGGATTTTTGCAGTATGAACTGGAGACACTGAGAAGAGAGAGATAATCAAGGCTGTCAGGCTGGAAACCACCTTGTCCCTTGCCTGACAAAAATTAAGATCAAATTAGGAACTTTGAAAGCTTGTTTCACTCGACTCACTCACAGAAAACATTTTACAGTATCAGGACTGAATGCTACTCTTGGACAGCAACACAGAGTATTGATGAGCTAAGTGTGATCAGCATATCTAAAAGAAACCAAATCTTTTAATCAGTGAGTACACTTTTATCTACTGTTGTTAAGTGTTGCACAGATTGTAATTGTTCTTGTCCCCCTATGTGAAAAAGCAAAGCAAACCAAAAAGCCCTTCTTCCATCTGGTGTTATAAGATTGAAAGCATTTGCTTCTTGGAGTGGAATGATTTTCCATTCTTATACTCCTCCAAATATCACATTCCACAAATTTGAGAACACCAAAATTGAATTACTGATATTTATTCAACAAGCCACAAAAATGCTCAGACCTTTCAACCACTAGTATTGTAATCAGTGTGGCTCCTATCTGAGTGCTGATGGTGAAAATGATGACTTATTTTAAAAATAAAAAGTAGCATTCCAGACACTCCCATCTTGGTTGAAAATAAAAAGAATTGCTTGCTTCAGTAAAAGCTTCAGTTAAAAATAAGGCTTCCCTTTCTGACCATTAATGGCAATTGGAAAGCTCCTAACCTATCTTGACAGTGGTTGGTTTTGTTATTTGGGTTTTTTCAAACTGTTTCAATTATTGTTGTTGTTATTATTATTATTATTATTATTATTATTAACATTATTGTTTCATTGGTAAAATCTTCTGGGAAGTGGATTTGAAAAAAAGGAATATAGTGCCATGCTTTTCAACTGGATGGCATTTCTAATAAAAGCAATGTGAAAGAGAGAAACAGGGAGAGAGATATTTATCCTAAAATTGCCTGTGTTTGTGGGGTGGAGGTCATTATTGTATTTGGCAGGTATGTGGTAAAACAGGCTTGCCCAATCAGACAGAGTAAGGTCTTGAACTATGGCTTCATACACCCAATTACACCCAATCCCACCATCCAGACTTGGCCTCTAGTTGTCGAATGCAATTAATGTTTAGTTGCTGATATAAAGGAAATCCACGCCAAAAAGAGAGAAAACTACTTGAATACCATATCTACAGCCTAATAAACCAAGCCATAATGTGCACAGAGAGTGAATGAATCCAAGAGCAGAGCAGGAGTGGTGAGAACCACTCGTCTCCTGAGATTTTTATCTGTACTTATTAAAAATATCCTTTTTTCTCCAAATAGTTAGAGATGGTGCATATATTAGTGGTGAGAAGGCTGATGCAAGGTTAAAAAAAGGGAAACAGTAAGAAACTTTAGGATAAATTATACTTTGTGTGTATAAATTATTAATCTCCAAAGGATAATGTGGAGAGAAAGTACCTGACTTTTGAGTAGGTTCAAGCATAGACAAGATAAAATAGCAAAGTGTTTATGTAAAGCTCTATATGCTCCCTGGTATTTTTCCAGTGAATAAAGGAGGTAACAGTAATGCTTCCATTGTTCAAGGTGCACTGAAATAAGTTTTCTTCCTTATAAAAAGTAAGTTTTAAATGTAAATTTCAAAAAAGAGCAGTTCAGGACTTTCATGATCTTCAGACAGAATCCTGGGCAAGTCTTTCACCCAAAAGGAATATGCATTAGATATGTCAGCATATATATGTATATATAGAGAGCATACTTGTAATTTATATTTCCAAAAGAAATAATCTTATTTTACCTTATTCCAAGATAAGCTGGTAAATTCATAACTTTCTTCCATTCATTGTCATTTCTTAGCGGAGGAATTTATTAAATAACAAGTGAAAGGGGAAGAAGCCTTTCAGACAATGTTACCTGAGCAGCTGGGCTCATTTTTCCTGCTGAGGTGCAGAGGCACTTCTGCACAGCCTGTCCCAGCTCCTCTTTTGTGCTCAGTACTCTTCTGCCCAATGCAGGTAAAAAAAAGAAGAAAATAATGAACAAGATAAATTTAATTTCTTCTGCAGCAACCATGATGTTCCAGCTTTCAGCATTCCTTTCAAGAGATGTAGGCCTCTCTAGCCTTATTTTATCTAAGTATAATATTAGGCACTTATGGGCTGAGAACCATTAATTTTATTATTCAACACCTCTGCCCTTCCATCTACTTTCTCCTACCAGATAGGCTATGCCTGGATAACCACCTTAGTACAGAGTTCCCTTGCACAGGGGACTAGATTATTAGCTGTGTGAAGTGTCCCCTAAAAAAGGACTGTAGGCTGTTGTGCAGCTGTTTCAGTGCTTCTTTCTTGGGTATTTTATGAATTGAATTAAAGGGCTAGGACAAAACAAAAAGATCACAAAGAAATTAGTAAAAAACTGTATATAAGGACAAAAAAAAATCAGAAAAAATTATTAAATTACAACATCTGTGCAAGCAGGCACACGAAGAAGGATCAGAACATACTTAGGCTTTTTCTTAGACTTTAACTAAGGACTCAAAAAGACTGTAAAATTTATTGTAGCACTGGTGGTTCCTTGGTTGCTGATACTGAGGTCTGGAGCAAAAGGCTTGCCATGAAAGGAAGGAGTGGATGGATAAAGAGAAAGGATTTATGTTCTTCTATTTCTGTGTTCTCCCTTCTTATTTTTTTTAAGGAAAAGTTCATTTTTGTGTTGGAAAAAAATCTATCTTCCGACTTTAAAAGTCCTTCTACTAGTCCTGAGGTCTCATTTCATGAAAATGACAGAGACCTACCTCACTGTCTGGCAAACAATAATAGTGACAGCAACAACAGCAGCAACAAAAGTTTAAAAGTCTCATGCTCAGTATTTTCCTCTACCTTTTCAAGTATTTTGAAAACAGGAAAATATAGATTTTTTTTCTGATTGTAAAAGTACCAAAGTTATTTTATTTTCATCACCTACGTAGTTGCACATATTTGAGAAATGAAAACAAGAAAAAGCAACTGTAAAAATAGTGGAAAGTTGGGAGTTAGTTTTCATAGTCACCTCTTTTTCACGTCTCAGAAAACCACAAAAGGATTCTTTGATCCCAGTTGGTCTAATGAAGTGATAAATTAGGTCGTCATTACCCATTTCTCTGGCAGTTCTTTGGGCAAATGGAAAACACCTATAAAGCCAAATATTTTGGTCTGTAAGAGTAAAGGCTTTTATTCTAGCTAGGAATAAAAGATATGTGCAACATTCTAAAGGTGGGGATTTTTTTAAATTTTATTTTGCCTAATTTGTGTCTACAGATGTTCTCAGATCATTTCTGTTGTTAGTTCAAAACACCATTTGGGTTCTTTATGATGCTTAATTCAACAATAATCCACTGACCTACACAGGAATGTCTCACAACACTAGTGACTAGCCAGTGATATTTAAGTAATGATAATATAAGTGTGTTGGAAGAACTATGTTCTGCTTTGGCATCTCTACCACTGTTTGGAACATATTTCAGTTATTTTTATGACATTTTTATCTGATATTCTGTAAATAGCCCTGGGAGAAATACTTTGTAGGGGAGACATAACATATAAAAATATACCAATACAAGAAAATACTTCAGACTATTTTAAATAACCATTTATGCAGATATTGCAGTGAGTGAATTTTTTTCTTCATTTTCCTAAGTCTTGTGTATTTTTGTGTTTTAAGTAGATGCACAAAGAACAGCTGGATAACTTCAAAAGCCCAGTCTTGATACAAACATCTAAAGCCTTTTGACTACCCAAAGTTTACCCTCAGCTCTTTTGATAGGCCCTCTGTATTTTCTAAGCACAATGCACTTTTTTCTTCTGACTCAGCCATAGTCACCTTTCCAGTAAGTTCTAATCATCCATTACTTTACACTTGGAAAGCTTGCTTACCATATTGAAGTCAATGAAAGTTATTCTTTAGCATGTGTTTTTGGTGGAAACAGTAAAGACAAAACACCTAGCTAGGACTATAATAATTTTCCTTTTAAAGTGATACAAACTCTTACATTGTCTTCTTTCCTGCTCTTAGACCAAAAGATGTGGAAAAGCTCTCCCTATGCTGAATTTTGAATGGTGCACTATTATCTGAATTACTGTTGTTTTCACATCAGCCATTCTTGCTATTTTTTGATTATGAGACTTCTGATGGCAAGCAGGGAGACCATCTCCAAGCCCTCATACCATTACATGGTGCAAGGGACTGTTTGAGGATGACCTCCTTTTGGCTCCAGCTCCTCAGGTTTGTGATGTAGATTCAAGGGCAAAAACTGTCACACAAAGTCACATTGGTGTCATAACCCTAACAGGCCTCTATCAGGTTACTAGAGCATGCAGTCAAATGTTTGAAGCAGAGCAGCCTCACTTAATCTGTCATTTAAGGAAGGAAAATTAAAGCTATGTTTCCACCAAGTTCAAGCGAGGTTTCTGGAAAAATGTCCTTGTAAACAAAATTGCAGATGCTTCCCACCTGCTTCTGCTTTCAATCCTGATTAAACCCTAAGGTCAATTATCTGAAAATCTGGGGAAACTTCTGAGTCAGAAGTTGATCGGTTTCCAAAAAGGGAAGAAATCCAAATGGGAAAAAGAACGGATAAGGCAAACTGTTAATGTTGACAAATAGGTTGGCTTTTTTAATGTACCCTGTCAAGTTAACACAAGGAAGTTGTGAAGTAATAAGAACATGAATTTTTGGTCATAATACAACCTGACATTTATTTAAAATTGATGGAAAGTTTCACAATAAGCACATTTTGTCCACATTTTTATCTGCAATGCAAGAATGCTGGGGCCATTTTGTGTTCTCTCTGAGTAAAGGGAGTAAAGGGTCCTTCTCTCAGCTTTTCTCCATTTTTTGTTTTAAAGAACTAATCCACCTAGACATTACGTACATATAATGTGAAAATTATAGATGAAATCTTTTGATCATCCATCTTCAAAATGGAACACTGAAGAAAAAAGATAAGTATGAAGGCAGGGACTTTACCGGAATACACCTTAAAGAAAATTTGGAATAAAAGGATAAGACTGTTCCTCTTTGGTGCGATAATTGAACATTGGGTTTAAAGTGTTAGAGGCAGGTTGTGTTCTGGTTCATACTGACACAAAGCTCATAGATCTAGCTCATAGATGCCAGTTGACTGTAGGCTCATAGAGCAAACCATGGCCCATTTCAACAGATTCGGTCTCTAAAGCCAGTGCTGCCTTGGAATATTTTCTGTAGCGGCAGAAACTACAGAATGAGATGTAAAATATGTGGAGAAGAAATGGGGACCAGTTGGGATTTTGGCATATTTGTGATGCAGAAGAATATCACTAGTTCATTAGCTGTCTTATATTCCTTCCTTTGGAAGCTAGCAATACAGGAGTGGGGAGAAAATGGAGAACGTGGAAAAAAAAAATAAGCTGGAAATAGCAAAGTGTCCTTTTAGCAGTATCAAGAAGCCCTTCTGTTTATTTGCAGAAGAGGACATAAGAATTTGGTAAGGAATAAAGCCCACACGATCTTCCCTGCTTACCCTCCAGACCCAGTTTGTAGATGACAAGAAACCACTGTAGACACCAGTGTTATTCTCATCCGTACATGGAATTTCAGTTCCAAGCAAGTAAAATACCTTTCTCTGTCATCAGGATCTGATTCTCTGTCTCCTGCAGTTAATGGCAAAGATACCATCGATTTCAGGGGGAAAAAGTCAGTCACACTTAGTGGTCAGGTTGTTTGACCACCCCCATGCTTTGGTCAACTGAAGTCTCAGTTATGCCTTTAATAACAACAGATATAACATGAACTTGTGGGTAGCAAAACCTAAGCAGAAGCACCAATCCAATATTGTTGTAGGAACTATAATACCCCTGATGAATTTCGTTCTCTACTTATTTTCTGGATTTGAGGCAATAAATTCAAAAGTCACTAATTGTGTTTTTTCAGATTACTTGTGGTATTTTGTGCAAATAGCATGCAAACTGGTGACTTGTCAAAGGCCGAGAATCTATTTTTTGTTAGAGTTAGCCAGACTTCCCTTGAAATATTTTCTTTCTCTTATGCTGATCTACCCTTACCAGCAGAGGTGCTAAATTCTGGAGTGACCCTGCTGGTTTATTCCTGAGCTCTGTTTGATTGGGGAGAAATAAATGCTGCTGGCATGTTAAGTATTATCTCACAAAAGAAGAACACTAAATCCAGAACAGCTAAGGAAAACATCGAATATGTCATGAGGCAAAGAATAATATTCCAGAAATTGGAAATCCCATCAGATGAAGTCAGCGAAATGGAATGTATGTCATGAGACATAGGATGTCTGATGAAAATAAAGAGGGTTTAAGAAAGTTATTGAAGACACTGAACCTAAATATTTCAGTCTCTGAATCAGGAAGTCTGAGAAAGAATAGTCAGCTGTATTGGAGCCTCAGGAATCTTAATAAGCATTTAAGGAGGAGGACAAATTTATGCAGGTGATAGGTGGCTTTTAAACATCTGTTTTTACCAGTGGTAATTCAGTTGAGATGTTGCCTGAGACATACTGTTTTAAGGGAATGGGCATGAGATCAATGAGATGCAAAAGAAGAATGATGGAAAACAATTAGCAAATTCAGAAAAAAAAAAAAAGTGATATACAATTAGAAATTTTAAAAGGACTCAACAGTGCATTTCCTGAGTTACAGACAATAACAATACAAGCTGCATAATATTGGCTGCTACACTAGGAAATTGGATTGTAGCAAATAATTTATTTACATTTTAAGTCCTAAAGGATAATATTTTAAGAGAAAAAATGTAGTTCTTCATTAGAAGATTGAAAAAAGGTTGAAAAATAGGAATTTAAAAGAATGTTGTAATACAGTCATATAAGTTTTAATTATAATTTTCATTTCCCTTTTAATGTCTAAACATTAGCCAGTCCTGTATTGAATTTGTAACTGAAAGTCCTAGGAATTTTATCTCTTAGTCTGAGGTTTTTCTGATTCCACATGTTTTTTCTTTTTCATTCTTTTCCATATGTCTGTAGTATCTTCAATGCAGGAGAAAAAAAGAGAAGCTGAAGAAATGAATGGGCAGAGCATTTCATTAAAGAGATTACATCTGTATCTGGACATATCTCATGGAAATCTGGATTAACCTTCAGCAAATGAGAGTGGAAACTGTAATTTTGTTCCAAGACTAATGAAAATGTTCTGGATAGAAATGTGTATCATTTAGCAGCACAGCCTCCTTCTTACTCACATTGTCTGTGTATTGCATTACTCCCCAGGGAACACATTCTTTTACATTTTTCTCCATCAAAGCCAGATTGCTGCTATGCCACGTAAATTGAGGCAGTATTTGAAGTGAAAGAGCTGGTGGCTCATGGTTATATAAACTGTGCTGACGAGTTCAGAAGTGGTGGGGTTATTGCGCTTCTCAGTTCTGTCTGTTCAGCAGAGGGGAGTTCAGGGAGCAGCTCTGGCTCTGAGGTGGCTGCTGCTGGCTGCAGTGTCCGGAGCCATGGAGCCGAGCTGTGCGTGCTGCTGTGCCCTCACCTCCCAGCCCACGCACAGAGCTTCTTCCAAGCCAGTTTGCAGGGCATCCCAGCTGCATTACACATAGGCTGTGGGGTCTGGTGTGTGGGTAGGGTCATGGGCGAGGTGTAGGATGTCTCCCCAAAGTTGTGAGTAGCACTTTGCAGAGGGTCCTCTGGTGAATGCTGGGCTATTGCCTTTTGTGAGACTGCCGGAGCATATTTCCTGTCTCACCCCTCTCCTTCTCTGTTTCGTGTTATTCCTTTACACGGTGCTTTTCCTGCAAAGTGCCATGTTATAAACTTCCCTGTTCAACAAACGCCAGCCCAGCTCAGCACACTTGGACCCCTTAGCCTTGCTGAGACAGCCTTTGCTCTTTTTTCCATCAGATACTCTGGGCATGGTGGAAGAAGCCTGGTTGGTTTTTTTTCTCCTTTCATTTTTTTTCCTTTTCTTTTGTACAGGGCTATAATTTTCTTCTTCCAATTAATTTCACTGTCAGAATTCTGTCCCTAGTGTGATACTTTTTACTAATGAAACAAGACAGTCAGGATCTTGGCAGTGGGTAAAGCCTCAAAACAGATGAAAGGAGACCCCTCATGCCCACAGCTACTTTTTTCCTTCTGTCTTCCTGTGGACTGTGTAAAGCAGTTTGCAGGGACTCCTGACACAAGGTGAGGGAAAACAGACAGGAAAGACACTTTAATAAAGCAATGTTAAAAACCTGTGAATTTTACTAAGTAAAAGAACAAATTCATTTTAAATTTTTTCCCCCCTTCCACTTTTAAAACTTGTTGAAGGCGAATAGCATGGTCCAAGACCCATTCAATGGCAATGCTACTCCCCTCTTCTGTAACTTGCTTCCATTTCTTCATGGAGTTTGACCATCCTGGCCTTTGGGAGCTTTCTAGAGACTCACACAAGAATTTCTGGTGCCAAGAACCATTAGGTCCGAATACATATTTTCAAAGCTAAAAGGGAGAGCACCTTTCTCCCAGCTGCCTCACTGCTGCTGCTTTTAGTGCCTGGCAGCTGATCTCGCCAATCTGATCTTGGTCCAGCTCAACAGAGAACAGATACCACATATCCCTATTTTAGCCTGGGGAAAAGGGAAAAAAAAAAAATAGTCACAGCAGGAAAGTGCTTTGATAACAGTTTGACAGGAGTCAATAAGGAACATCAATACAAAGCATCTGGACAAACACTGAACTGCTCGATGAAGTGAAAAAGAAGTGTTGTTTGCCCTTATTTTACCTGCTTATTTAAAGTTAGTAATCTTCTTATTTTATCCTTGTACTTTTCTCTACCTTTTGATCCCAAGAATCTAAACAGTGTATTATAAAACTATGAACTCTCTAACTCCACAACATAGCTTTAGTTTCTAGAGCAGCTCTGTAGATTGTGGTTAGATATCACATGTCCTAGTCCCAACCCCAAAGTATTATAAAATACTTTATAATAAGTATTTTATGGCACTGTGTAAAGCAATAGCAAATTACAATGTATGCTGTTCCACCAAACTGTTTCATCTGCCCAATGCAACCTTCTCAGACTTATTGTGAAGTTTCTAACACCAAGACAATGAGATTATTTAATTCCTTCATAACTTAAATGCTGTTCTGTGTTTATCACAATGTCAGACAAGTGTCCAGGAAAAGAAAATAGTTGACATATAATGGACAAGAAAGATGTTCACAGGAGGAAAAAACCAATTTGCTGGATTTGAGATTTAGGAATTTGGTCTTCTCACAGGAAACTCAAACCAGCACTGTATGGGCAGAGTCAGTGTAGTGCAATGACAGCAGTGCTTTTGGAATTTCCGTGACAAAAATAGATACAGAATTATATTGAAGAAGTACTTTCGTGTAACCTTAAGCAGAAACTCTCTAGTGTCTCAGGCAAGCTGTTAGGAGCTGGGTTGGGATAGTTGTTAATAAACTCTCAGACATCTCTGAGTCTGGTGAGATATAGACAAGTACAAATATATAGCTGCTCCTTCTTACCCTTGGCATCCCATCCACTATTGGATTAGACACAGATAGGACTAAATACACAAGGAGTTATGACAGAAGAAGTCAAAGGGTGAAGAAAGTTCTCATTGGATAAGAAAAATAGCACAGAGGACTGGATGACATCTGCCTCAAACCTTCAAACTTTCTTGTCTAGATTTCATAAATATTGTGAAATGCTCTGTGGTCTCTATTATTAACAAAATGTACCCAAAGGCCTTTGTTAAAAGTCTGCTAAACCCCCCTCCCCTCCCCCTACCCCCTGGAATTGCCAATATTTGTGGTCAAAAAACATAACAGACTGCAACAAGGAGAAAAAAAAAAAAGAAAAATGTAGGTGTTAAGTTCATGCTACCTTCTGGGGTTTTTGTTTTCATAGTTATCCTTAGTGATAATTTGTGTTGATTTTTTTCTTCAGCATGTCCAAAACTTACCTTAAAAAATAGGATACAATTCTTAGATCATGCCTCAAGAGAACTTGCACATGAAATTTGCAGAACTGAAGCTTCCCAGAGACCAAGTGTTACAAGTTTAGATTGATATCACGAAAATCAATTCTTGAAAACTGTGATGATCATTTCAAATCCTACTTTTAGGGATCCCAAATGGAATTTTACAAGGAGGGCATGAGGGGACCCATTAGAGTATGAGCTGATATATCAAATGATTAATCCTAATAGCACACCCAGCTAATTTGAAAAGTGGCATTAACTTTCCTTGCCCTAATATAGCTGTCAGAAAACCTCTTTGACAAACAAGATATTTTTCCTGGTCAGAAAATATCTGTTTGCTGTCACCAAGTCTTTCCACAGGAATGCGCTATTCAAACAAAATTTATTAAGAAAGCCTTTTTATGTTCAGGATAGAATTGCTGATTAAGTGTGAAAGAGGAAAGCAGAGAGAGCTCCCACACACACCCAGCTGCCTGGTGGTTAGAGCACACATTGCAATGCAAGAGCTGTGTGCTGGTCCCAGGGCTAGTCCCAAGTGATCCTTCAACTTGAGCTTGTCAAATGAGGGGTGACAGCCTCAGATGTACAGAAAGTGACTATTTTGAGATGTAGTGATTTCTCCTATTGCTCTTTAGCATAAGGAGAAAATTTATGATGTCTTAGGACCGTTATAAAACCTCAAGAAATGCAGTTCCACTCAGTTGTATTTCTGAGCTTGCAAGTTTCAAAATACAAAAAGTAAGTTGACCAACTCAAGTGTCAACATTTTCAACATGTCATTTTCATGGAAACAGAGGAAAAGTCAATATCCCAGTGTGTTGCCATTAATGACAAAAATCAAAGGCTGCAATATCTATAAAGTTTAGGATGTTTTAGGATATTTTTAAAATGTCTTAAGATAAAGCAAAGTCCAATACCAAAGCAGGTTTCAGGATTCTGGAAGAGTGTTTGACAGATGAATCTATCTTCGTTAAAGAGAGTACCATAAAGCACAGGCTTGAAATAGGGCTTAAATATGGTATACTCATATTCTGGAAAATTTTAAGAAGAAACATGACATGGACTTTCACTTTCTGAAGACAGACAAGTATAAACTAACTTCACAGAAAAATGTTTCTGAAGCAGCAGCCTCACACTATGCCCTAAGTAAAAATACTCATTCAGATACTGTCCTTACCCTAACTAAACTGTATACCCTAGCTATATATATGTAAAGGATGGAAATCCTGGGCAGGTGAGTTGTATAATTACTGCCTTCCTTTTATAAATTGGTGAAGGCCTAGTTCTTGCCACTGAGTGGGTACAGCATGTGGAAGAAACACTATGTGAATGGGAGGGGGACCTGGATGCAAGGTATTGATGTTAAAATAGTGACTATTCCTCAGAGCTTAACACTGCCATGCTTGAGTGGGATGGCGAGATGGTGGAAAGGACAGATTTTAAAGGATTACCGACACTTTAGGGATGTGGTTTATGGATCTTAGATATCCAACCTCAGCTATCCATCTAGGCTTCTTCTGTGGCCTGTGGAAAGAAATTGCATAACAGCATGGTCATTGAATCGTCTTACTATAGGCCTGTGTGATTAACAGGGTGAATCACTTCCTATAACAGCCTAACCCTCTCCATGCACTAGAAAAGTTGCACACATATCTGATTACTTTGGATGCTTCACTTACAGATAAAGGAAGTTAGATGAATGAAAGTACTTTCCCCTTAGCACTGTAACTTGTAATTGTGTAACTTGTGAACGAGTTCCTTGGTCTTTGTGAAAAGCAATGATGCATAAGACTAAATTTCCAAACTCCCCACATGAAGTTTCTTGTTCTGTTTTGGGGCAACTCAGGTGTTAAAAAGGAATGAATAAAAGAATGAATGAAATGCCATTCAGAACAGTGGATTTTTGTGGGGACAGTTCCCCAGTCATATTTCACTGTCTGTGATGGAAGTCAGATTTTTCTTAGTCCTTGTGAAATGGTGTCTCATTTTGATTCATAGAGAAGTATCTTTTTACTAAAAGTTTCCCTCTGGTTTGAGTGAGATGGACTGGCTGTTAATAAGCAGCACATCACAACCTTAGAAAGAATGAACTTTACTGAATTTTCTGGATATTTTACCTTGGTTACTAAGTGACCATTACTAAAATTCCAGGCAATCTAAAAGCAAGTAAAAAGAGGGGCTGGATGGCACTTGCTTGGATTTCTACATATGTCTGTATTGAATAAAATGATAAATCTTGGATTGACAGCTGCTCTTTTACAATACGATTATAATATTCTCATGAACTTTCAATTTCCCTTCCCTTCCCTTCCCTTCCCTTCCCTTCCCTTCCCTTCCCTTCCCTTCCCTTCCCTTCCCTCTTTATTTTAATAAGTATGTCGAAACTATGTGAACTTTTGTCTGACAGTTTTAGGGACATTTTGCCTTACAACACTCGCAGAACATGGGAGTTAACAAATCAGAGCCCTACATGCTGTACACAGTATTGCACTGCAGGCAATACAACTGCTGTGAGAGGAAATGCACCTTTTTATCTTAAAGGTCATAGGAGGTACTGTGTCAAATAAATCACTGAGTGTTTTGTATCTCTGGTTATTACATATATCCTCCTGGAGAGGCAAAATTCAAGACCTCTGGTGTTTTGCTGTGTGCTTGGGGGATTCACAATGCTGGGGCCCAACTGCATGCTAAAATTGGATGGTTTAAAGTCAATTCCTCCTTGACATACCTTTCAAGTCTGAACAGATTGGAAGCCCTCAGGGTTCTGAATATGACCTTCTCTGGAAGCAGTTTATGAGATTAACTCTCAAAGCACAGCTGGTCTCTGTCTCCTGTTATGCTACACATTAGTGATGCCATCAAACTCCATTTGGAAAAGCACAAAAATCTGCAAGTCTAAACTCAAATATGACTGAGTAAAACTTGCCCCAAATTCTTTATGTTTCCTTTCTCTTTGTTCAGAGTTCTTCATAGAAACTGCTGCCAGAAAGAATTCCATGGGTTAATATCATTGTAAATTGTTTTGCAGAGCTCCTTATAACTCTGGAGAGACTTCAGGTTTTCTCTTACATACAGTGAGTCTCTCAATATTATGGTGAGGAAAAGAAGCCCATTTCCCCCCCAAATTTGTACAGAGACATTTTCTTCAGAGAGATCTCCTTCATAACACTGGCAGTAGTAGATGAACAGTTGTTAGGAAATAGGATTCAGCAACTAAAGAAATGTGAAGTAGAAGCTTCCTTCTTGCTCACATCCTGTGATTAACTGCCAAGATCAATCCATGGAGCTTTATTTTAAATTGAATTTATTCAAAAGTCCACTACATAAGCAGCACGGAAAGAATGAAGACTCAGACTTTATTAGTTACATCACAGTTCCTGTTTGGCATTTAGAGGCAGTCTGTGGCTGTCAGAACCAGAATAAGAAGAAAATTGAGTACTACAGTTGGCCAGTGTCTGAACCAAAATGGAGTGAACTAGAACCAAGTATTTTTCAAGACTCCTCCCTCTCAGCCATGGTTTTAAAAGTGGAAGTTCCTGTATGGTTGCTGTCCCATGTGCCCTGTCATCTTGTTACCTGCTCTGGGATAGAGCTGCCCTGAACGCTGTGCTCCTGCTATGGCAGCAGCTCATCCAAACACTAAAGTAGACATAGTGAACCTACATGTTATTTATTCCCCTGTTACTCCTTAAAAACATAAAATGTTCTTGTTCCTTTGCTTATTTGCTACTTTGTTTGTATCTGAAGATGAGATTACATGACACCAAGGATCATCACTCAAAAGACCCACTGTATGAGAGTCTTCAGGCCAATAGTTTTAATCCTGAAAAGATCACACTTTATTGAAGGGTGACAGCTATCACGGAAATGACAGCAGAGGAGTAAATAAGAAATAAAACTTAGACAGAAGATTGTAAGAGGTCATGGTTTTGTAGAACAACTGGGGCTTGCAAACGTAAAAAAAGTCAAGTTCCTCTCTGGATTTTTTATACTGCTTATTCCTAGTACTAGAAGAAAGCCTGTATGGCTTTATTTTAAAAGCTGCTTTTTTTTCTCTTTTATGTAATTTAAAGTATAATTACTTCGTGGCCCTGGTAGAAGCATCATGCATCTGTTAGTCTGTTTTTAGAGCAAGCTGTCTTCTGCCTCACTGAGGCTAAAGGATATGGATTAAATTTATTGGAATTTCTAAAACTAAAAAAGGATACCTTCTGATCTTCAGTGGAAGCTTTACTGGAAAAAAATTGCTAATAAATCATACTTATAAAGCGGGTGGAGTAGAGGATCTGCCTCAGTCCTATCCCATTCAAAGCCTCAAATACAAGTTTGTGTTGCTCAAATCCCTAGAAAATCAGGTGGCTCCTATTTAGATTTACTGGCCAGTTAAAGCCACCTTTAACAAAAAAAAAAAAAGATACATTCCAGGTAGTTCTGCATAAGCAGAAAAATAAAGTATGAATGACACAGTAATAATCTCTGCAATTACAGGAATTACACTTCAGTTCCTCTTTGAAAATAGAAACAGGCAATGTCTTTTGGAACAGAGAAGAAAAAAGTATGGAAACTTCCAGAGAAACCCACATAGTCATTGACAGTCACAGGCCAGAACTGTTCTGATAAATGTTATTTATACTGTTCTTAAAATTTAGAACATGTGATAGAGCAAATGAATGACTGCACTGGAGAAAGAGGACAATCAGCAAGGATGCAAAATTACACTTGGCACAGTTTGCTTTGCCTCAGGGGTTTCTAGAGAATCAGTCTTTCATTTTAGCATGAGCCCAAACCCAGGGTTTTTTTAACAATCTATAACTTTTGTGGCTGGTTGCTAGAAATGTAGGTTAAAAAAGGAACTTGGAAATACAGTACACAGCTTCACTTCCAGAACTACATCACAATCAGGATTGTTCACTTTCCTGGGGCAGGGGAGAGGAACAGAGAAAAGTAATTAAAATGTATATTTTCTTCCTTGCATTTATTCTCTGCAGTAATAAAAGATTCTAGATCAAAGAGGTTCTTTGTTAGCAGTATCCAAGTCAAGCCTCAACTAAAGACAAATCCAAACGGTGTTCTTTTGATCTTTTGCAGTTTCATTCTTGAAACCACTCCCTTAATGCTCTTCATACCTTCCATCATATGAGCTTGGATGGTAGAAGATTTTCCCCGCTGTCCAACAGGGGCTGATCAACCCGTCTCAGGACAAAAATCAGTGGGATTGTCTTTGAAGGGAGGGTCTGCATTTTGAGTAACCTTCACCACTGTCCCCTGTGTAAAACCAGCACTCTGGAGAAAAAACAAGCATCAGCCTTTAACTGTATGACATGAACTATGGACAGATACTAGACCAATGGGCTGAGCAAGCATTTGTTTTCAACATTTTTGTGGATTGCTGGTAGCCTTTCTTTATCTGCCTCTGTAGTTCTGTGATTTGGCTGCTTAAAGGGAGTTAAATAGCATCAGTGATCAGGGTCTTTCTCTGCTCTGAACTTTATTTAAGGCAGGTATAATTGGCTGTGGAATGTTTATTGTTTTCATATTAAACACAAAGCCAAACCAAAAGCAGTGCTATGTGAGCAATTTAATTGCAGAAGTCTTTAATGTTTACTGCAGTTGTAATTAGAGTTTCAGCAGGCATTTTCAAATATCCAACAACAATCAAGGAAACCAGATAGAAGGCAGTGGGGAAACTGTACAAGCAGGGGTTTGGGTTCTTATGTAGGACCTCTGAAAAAAGCTACCACAGCACTGTGGCAGCTTGATATTTCTGAAAAAACCTCAGAGTGTAGCCCTGAAAAATATATGTGGTGAAAAATTTGGTTTTTTGATTTTATTTCTGGATTGCCATTTAACAGGAAGTATTCAAGAATATTCTAAATCAGTCAGTCCCATTTGAGGACAATACTGGAGGTGGCTTTCTGAAAGTAGCTGTGGTGCCACAACTGTGAAATACGAATATCAGGACCTGTTCTTCTGCAGCAAGGCTTTCCTGACCTCTTTTAGAAATGAGATCACATCTGCTGTGGAAAGATGGCTGGATACGTTGTCCTTGATATCAGTGGTTGGGTGAATTATAGGACATGAGGAAATGAGGCCCCAGAATACATATATATGTGTACAAACACACAAGCAGAACCACTGCTTTCAGATATCACTGCAAAACGTGACAAAATACGACTGGCAAACAGGCTGCAACCAGCTGAAGAGCTGTTTTTAATTAACCTCAGTGCAAGACGATAATGGAAGTGCATTTCTCTTTTCCTGTTGAATGAAGATGCACTGATTCAGCAATAATTGAACCCTAAACACTTCGTAAACTTATTCTGGGAGGAACTGCAGGAAATGCCAGCAAAGTCATCTGTGAGTCATTAAGAAGAAGGAGAGAGGACTCTCTTGAAGTCGATCTTCCCAGTCCCAGATCACAAAGGGAAGGCACTGATAGTGGCTGGTCATCTCAAAGTGTCCTACTTGGCATAACCAGTCCATGTTGTGAGTTTTCTGAAAGTAGTTGTTATGAGACAATAGTGTAGTCTGATGTGGTCTAAGATTTCTTAATCAAAGATGCTGTCATCTAACAGCTCTTTTACCCATTACAGTAGAACTGTTTTTATAGTTTTTTATAGTTTTATAGTTTATAGCTTATGTTAGAAAGGCAGGACTGCATTTATGTTTCTGCTTCGTGACTGCCAGAGCCCTCAAGCTCTTTATTATAGTACATTGCCAGTTTTGGTAACTAAGGTGGAGAACTCCTTACGTCTGCAAATTGGTTTTTTTTTCATGTAAGACCATAAACTCTTTCTGTTCTTGTCTAGAATTTCTCATGATGCAAGATTGGTTTTGTGGTCCAGACCTGGTTCAACAAGCAAAAGTTTCTTAAGAGATGACTTTCTGGATAAAATACCATGAAACCTGTTGCTGTGCCTACATGTGAATCACTATGTAACTGCCCACGGAGCAAAGCCTGGCTTCACTCCTGTCCCAGGATCTCTCAGATGCTCACTGAAAAGCTTCCACTTCCATGAAAAGCAAGACCAGGAAAGCCATTTCTTGTTAAATTGAAAAAAAAAAAAAAAAAAAGAAGGAAAAAGGGAAAGAGATTAGTCTTTGCAGAGAGTTATGCTTAGCTGTAAGGCACCAGATGAATTAAAGCGAGCACTGGCAGGCAGAATATCCCATCAAGTATCTGCCCACGAGCCAGGGGTTATATGAACTTAATTGCTCAAGGGAACATACTTTGGTTGCTGATTCCATGTC